>VMOF01000013.1:50060063-50080879 GCA_011764245.1 Trialeurodes vaporariorum | reverse complement strand
AGAGCACCACCACAGAATAATACAATCAGAACGGAAACTCCCATTGGAGCCAATCGAAGCAAGTTTGGATTTTAACGGCACCAATAGGCAACGCTGTGGTCATACATCCCAACATGGCGGACGTGTGTGATTTGTGTTGAAACTCATTTATTTCTGTAAATTCTGGAAAGAAATCTTATTTTCCGGCCTCACTTTTATTCTACTGGCATTTCAGAATGAAAATTTCGCGGATCATGTCCTATATATATATATATATTTTTTTTTTTTCCGCGCGCGAATCCAGATGTAAACATTCTACATCCCAACATGGCGGACGCGGGATGCATTTGCTCAAAAATCCGACAGAGTTTCCGTTCTGATCGTATTATTCTGTGGCACTGCCTCGAATCGATATTTTGCACGGGTTTAAATGGACGAATCACAGCGACTCGTGTTCCACTGTCAGTGTGCGTCGTTTTCTTCCACTGTGAAACGCAGCATGTTTTACAATCGCCATCGATGTCTCCGAAGAGGGGTCTCCGACATTCAACATTCAACAGAACTAACAAGCGACAAATGAGTATCGATGACTCTTCCGACAGTTGAATCCTTTCGATCGATGAGCTACAAAACGCACCGCATTGCGATCGGGGGGGAGGGGGGGGGGGGGTAAACACTCAACATCGATCGAGCAAACACGCGTCGTGTCGAGTCTAAACAGACTGCCCACAAGATTTGTGAGAGGTTGCTTCGGGCGGAGAGTAATCTGTAATCCCTAATCAGATTCCAATTTAAATTGATGTCCTTGCCTTGCATCCATCCCCTCGCACACATTAATCGATTTATAGCTACATTTAAGAAATTAGATGATGGGGTTCCAAGATCACACAATTTCCCTAAATATACTCGATGATACATTACCTCCAAATAGGTCTGTTGCAAACTTTTGCTGCAACGATTAAGAGTGTTTAATCTGATGTAAAATTGCCTGAAAAGTCCATTGGTGGCACCAGAAAGTCATAAAATACAATAATAAACTCACAAGATGCGTGTAATGAAATCCAAGATGACTGAGAAATGTAAAGCAATTTGTATGCATGCACCACGAACATCCAAGGATGGCCAAACTTTGACAACCTCACTGGAGGCAGAGGTTATGTGATTGTTTACGTTGTGATTGGTTGTGATGGATATTGTGAGGTTGCGACTATCCTCGGATGTTCGTGGTGCATGCATACAGATTGCTCGATATTTATCCGCCATCTTGGATTTCATCAAACGCCTCTTGTGAGTTTATTATTGCATTTTATGACTTTCTGATGCCACCAATGAACTTTTCAGGCGATTTTACAATCTTGATCTCTCTTAATCGTTGTAGCAAATAAGTTTGCAACAGACCCATTCTTCACAGATTCATAAAACTAGTAATGGGTTTCTTACTTACTTGTGCTACAGCAATATGATAAATTGATTCTAATGTAGAATTTTGCGAAAATAACGATGCACACGTTAAAAATGACTTTCAAACTACTCATCAAGTCAGAAAATCTCTTAAACTTCAAACAACCCGCGCTATACTGAACACTATTATCACCGCGACCCATGTTGCACAAAAGATGAAGTTTACCTTTACCTTTCAACGTGAAGGATAGGTAAACTTTCTTGAAGCATCTGGCAACAACGATCTTGAAATTTATACTCGGCAGTGTTGCGGGATTTTTTGAAAACTGTACAAATTCGCCCCATAAGACTTAACGTTAAAATTGCATGTTTTTCGCCCAATCTGGCATCGTTGATCCACGGCGTCTGATTGATAATCGTAGTAAAATGCTACAATCGAAATTGGCTCGACATCACGCGTAAGGTATACGGGAACTAGGCAACATTTAATTATCCTAATTAGGAACGTTTTAAGGAGAGAGAGAGAGAGAGAGAGAGAGAGAGAGAGAGAGAGAGAGAGAGAGAGAGAGAGAGAGAGAGAGAGAGGAGAGAGGAGAGAGGAGAGGGAGAGAGAGAGAGAGAGAGAGAAGGGGAGAGAGAGAGAGAGAGAGAGAGAGAGAGAGAGAGAGAGAGAGAGAGAGAGAGAGAGAGAGAGAGAGAGAGAGAGAGAGAGAGAGAGAGCGAAAGAGGAAAAGGACTTTGTGAACTTCTCGCGGAGCTCTGCGGCGGATTTTACATTTTATTGGCGGCGTTAAATCGAATTAAAAGGTGCCATGGTCATTGGCTACACCGCAGTGTTCAATGTTCATTCCTATTTTCTCTCTCTCTCTCTCTCTCCCTCTCTCTCTCTCTCTCTCTCTCTCTCTCTCTCTCTCTCTCTCTCTCTCTCTCTTTCTCTCACTCTCTTTGCCAATTTGAAGGAACATGTCAGAAAATGAAAGAAGTATGGGTTAGAGTCACGTGGTCAATCTCTATTGCTCTCCTTCTCTAAACACACGTGCTCACATAAGCGACGAGAGAGAAAAAGACAAATTCCTAAAAACGCATCTGCTTTCTCTCTCTCTCTCTGTGTACTAAAACTGCTGCAGTGTTTCAGTGTGCGCAAGTGCGAGAGCGGGTCCTTAATAAAACTCGAGAACAAACTGGGAGTTGGAACGGAATAGACGGGTGGTCTGCAACGTAGTAATGTTGGTTCAGTTCAGTTCAAAGTAGGAACGGAGGACTGAACTGCGGAATTAGATTTACGTACCGGACCGGATCGCAACGGCCACTGCAGAGTTCCCGTTATCGCAGCTTTAAAAGGCTCTCTCTCTCTCTCTCTCTCTCTCTCTCTCTCTCTCTCTCTCTCTCTCTCTCCCTCTCGGAATGGGGGAAATATATTGACCCGAGTCGGGTGCCACTCTAACTCATTGCAAGCTCTGGGAAAACCGGTATTAAAAGCGATTTTTTCAAAAAACGTGAAGAAAAATAATCCGTCAAAACTCATCGAGTCAAGCTAATACGCGGTATTTCAAACCGGGGGCGGCTCGTGGAAAATCAGGCGCCGATTTTCTCTAATTTTTTTAAACTATTCAAAACTATCGATTATTAAAAGATTCAATTTCATCGATCACTCTGGTTATAGATTCTTTCATGACGTGTCATTTGAGATCATAAAATGTAGGTAATTTAAGATCATGAAATGTAATTCAAGTGTGTAAAGTTGACTGCACACTATGTGAGACGTGCAACGGGGCTCTTGCTAACATTTGCAGCATGCGATTAAATAGTTACTTCTAGCGTGAAAACCACTGAAAATGACGAGAAGTATACTAAGAAATCACGAAATTAATTCATAGACTAACAAAATGACTTTAAAGTTTGCGACATTACGCAGGTGTACCACGGGAAATTTCTACACTACATTCATTTGAGATTTTCATCTGATGTGTGTGCGTGTCTATAGAGAAAGAGAGAGCCGAATTAGATAGGATTCTCCTATTCATTTCCTCCTGAATGGGGCACTTGCAAGGGTCTGAAATTGTGTGTTTTTTATAAAGAAAATGATAGGACTTGGTGAGCTTAAAACAATGGTGCCTCTGGGTTTTTCTTAAGAGTCTCGGTTTTGGAGATACACACGTGTAAAGTTACAAAAAATGGTGCGCGTAAAGACGTCACTACGCGGAATTCTCATTTAACACAATGTATTTTGGGCCACAATATCATCTCCGAAACAATGGGACTTGCTTAGAAACCAAGGGTATCTTTGTTCTCAGCTCATCGATTACTTTCATTTTCTAAATAAAAAACACAACATTTGAAACTCTTGCGACTGCCCTATTGCTCCTGTTAATTCTTGAGTAAAATCCAGGGGAAATTACAATGAGCCCATTAAAAAGTTAGGAAATTTCACAAACTCAAAAAATGACTCTAAACTTAAAGGCGTAATGACGGAGGTACGCAGGCACCATGGAAGATTCCTATCTGATCTGAGACTTTCCTCTGTATGTTTTCATAGAGAGAGTGACAAATTAAAAAGGAATATCCCATGGTCCCTCCGTAGCTCCGTCATTTCGCCTTTTACTTTAGATTTATTTTTTGAGTCTGTGAGTAAATTTCTTAATTCTTTCATTTGCTCATCGTTACTTTCGCTGGATTTTACTCAAGAATTAACCATTCAATCGCTTGTAGCAAAAGTTAGCACCAAGACTAACAAACGCCCCATTCAGCCCCCTATAAATATTTTGACAAATCAGCGTCTTCTATATACAATCCTCGTTTTTAATCGCGAATATCCATTCACTGAACGTACTCGGCTTTAAACGAATCTTGTTGTCGTATTATAGGTACTTAAAAAACACGGTCAGATAATATGCGGCGGGGGCAGAAAATACAGGGCTCATAGTATACAGTATGTTCAAGAAGTCTTTACCAAACCCAAATCGAAAAACAGCGTATCTCATGTCCATGGAAAACAAGAAGTACTTACCAAACTCAAATCGAAAAACAGCGTATCTCATGTCCATGGAAAACAAGAATTACTTACCAAACTCAAATCGAAAAACAGCGTATCTCATGTCCATGGAAAACAAGAATTACTTACCAAACTCAAATCGAAAAACAGCGTATCTCATGTCCATGGAAAACAAGAATTACTTACCAAACTCAAATCGAAAAACAGCGTATCTTATGTCCATGGAAAACAAGAATTACTTACCAAACTCAAATCGAAAAACAGCGTATCTCATGTCCATGGAAAACAAGAATTACTTACCAAACTCAAATCGAAAAACAGCGTATCTCATGTCCATGGAAAACAAGAATTACTTACCAAACTCAAATCGAAAAACAGCGTATCTCATGTCCATGGAAAACAAGAATTACTTACCAAACTCAAATCGAAAAACAGCGTATCTTATGTCCATGGAAAACAAGAATTACTTACCAAACTCAAATCGAAAAACAGTGTATCTCATGTCCATGGAAAACAAGAATTACTTACCAAACTCAAATCGAAAAACAGCGTACCTCATGTCCATGGAAAACAAGAATTACTTACCAAACTCAAATCGAAAAACAGCGTATCTTATGTCCATGGAAAACAAGAATTACTTACCAAACTCAAATCGAAAAACAGCGTATCTTATGTCCATGGAAAACAAGAATTACTTACCAAACTCAAATCGAAAAACAGCGTATCTCATGTCCATGGAAAACAAGAATTACTTACCAAACTCAAATCGAAAAACAGCGTATCTTATGTCCATGGAAAACAAGAATTACTTACCAAACTCAAATCGAAAAACAGTGTATCTCATGTCCATGGAAAACAAGAATTACTTACCAAACTCAAATCGAAAAACAGCGTACCTCATGTCCATGGAAAACAGGGCTGTTATTCGTGATGATCTTGCGGTTTGCAGGATTTCTCACAGAAATCAATAGTTGATTCGGCAGCGGTCCGATCCTTGAAATTCACGACTTTTGGGTAGACTGGATAAGAATGGAAAACGGTGATTGGTGGAGACGAGTCACGTGGTTGCCCAGTCTAATCAAAATACGGAATGGATTAGATTGGTTATCGGGTACTCCAAGACTGCCCGATAAATTATCTAATCCATTCCGTATTTTGATTAGACTGGGCAACCACGTGACTCGTCTCCACCAATCACCGTTTTCCATTCTTATCCAGTCTACCCAAAAGTCGTGAATTTCAAGGATCGGCCCGCTGACCTGTGATTGTCGAACTGACCTGTTTTTCTATCAAAATGAGGTACGCGTTTTTCTGACTTTGGCCAGGTGAGAACTTCTGAGACATACTGTATATAGGAACGTGTGGGCAACCTCTTGATGTGAACCGAAGAAGGACTAATCGGGGTTTTAGACCTAATGAAAGAACAGTTGCCAGATGCCTTCCAGCGAAATACTTCTGAATCGAAAGTTGCTCTCCAATTTGAGCGTATACAATCGTATCGAGTATTTGGGGGTTCGATAAATCGATTCTTTTCTCCAACTTTATACGGAAAAGATATCGCATTACATCGCATAATCCTTAACCCTTTGTGTCTTGACGGTACAACTTTGTACCACCAAATTAAAATGATTTTAAATTTATTTTACAAAAAAAATCACTACGCACATCGAACTAAACGAAAAAAGTTCATTCTACACTTATTGAGATTGATATAAAATTCAATTCATGAGAGGGTTTGTAATATAGTGCCCGATTTAAAGGGTTAAAAAAAGGCGAATTTGTTTTGCTCTGTAATCGGGCAACCCCGAATGAAATGGACCTCCGCTATGCGCCGATGAAAAAGAAAAGAAATCGACAGATGAAGGGAGGGGGAGAGAGAAATGATTAAAATGAAAAGGATGGATGAGTGATACAAGGAAAGAATATTAATGAATACATTTATTCCTTACTTACAAATGGATTTCCATAATTAACAATTTGCTATCTATAAATTTTATAGTCGGTCCAATCAGTCCCGATGATCGTTAAATTACAGCGTTGCCATAAACCCTACAGTAGGAAACAAAATAGAACGATACATTCTACCTTAGTGTAAGACAGGTATATGCAGATAGATGATAGCAACCAGGATCTCTTCCATCTCTCTCATTTCGCATTTGAATGTATGAGTAGGAAAAGGACAGAAAGAGGGGGTTTTATCCCCTTGTCCATCCTTGTCTAGTACACGTTTCTTAATGGAGAAAAGAGAGAGATGAAGAAACTCTCGTTGCGCTACTGTCCACTGGCGCAACCAGGATCTCTTCCATCTCTCTCATTTCCCATTTAATGTATAAGTAGGAAAAGGACAGAAAGAGGGGGTTGTATCCCCTTGTCCATCCTTGTCTAGTATACGTTTCTTAATGGAGAAAAGAGAGAGATAAAGAAACTCTCGGTGCGCTACTGGTTGATAGTTAAGACAGCGTACTATCTCTTCAACCATTTGAACGAGTGTGTTAGAAAGGGACCGATTAGGGGCAGTCACAATAACTTCCGCCTCTGCATCTATACTCTTCTAAAAAATGAGTTCAAATGAGCACAGGAAGAGAGAAAGGAAAATGGCTAATTTATTTTGGTTCCCTGCCAGAAGGGACGATGTGTGACAAAAAGTACGAGAGAAAGAGAGATACGCCCTATTATTCATCTAACCCTCCCAAAAATCATGAACACGGGATCCCTCGCACTTAGTTTTTAAGAGCCTTGAAATTAAATCACCCAATAATAATAAAAACTGAATAAACATGGGGAAAAAGGTTAAAGAGGAGAGAAGAGACATGAAAAAATGCAAGCAAACATTATCCACTAAATAGTTCCTCACGGACGCCCAGCTATACTACGGTGCTTTTGCTATGGTATAATTATGTATATACCCATGAAAAAAATATCGATACATTTTTTTTTCTTTTTTTTGAATGAAGCGCTACTCAGTTCACTGATCTGGGGGGGGGGGGTGGGAGGCAGCAGCAAATGAAGCGCTTATTCATCTTAATCCTCAATTTTGGCACACCCTACTACACTCCCATCGCGCGGTGGTATCACTCGACCCTCCGAACCCTCCGCGCCGCGGCCGCGAAGTCGTGACACACCCTTTTATAATATCCCTCTAAAAACCTCCACGCGGCACTCCCAACCCTGATGCGACGACCCTTAGCACCAACCCCCCCCCCCCCTTCGCCTCGTGGAAGTTTTTCGGAAGCGATTTGTTTATGATTATCGGAATTTGATTTTACACGAGGGTATTCTCTCTGATATCGCCGTCTCCCCCCCCCCGGCTTCTCTCCTCCGCTCTCTCCTGTTTAAATAAAGAAAAATGGACTTTTTCACTCTCCCCTAATGCTCGATGTTGATGTTGTTGGTTGTTGTTGTTTTTGTTGGTTTTTTTTTTTTTTCTTTTCTTTTTTGGTCGCTTCTTCGACCCGATCAGCGGCACGCCACTTACATTTGTTCCGCTTGTTTCCATATCTCTGTAACAGAATCACCCCATTGCGCCATTGTCTTAATAGATAATGGAAATAGGAAGGGGAGGGGAAGGGGGGGAGGGGGGAGGGGGTGAGAGCGAGGGAGATGGAGAGGCCGGAGAGGGGGGAGTTTAGTCACTACTTAATCTCTTGTAAATACTTACAGGGTGTGAAAAGCGAAAAAAGAAAAAGAAAAAGAACACTTGCCACTTGCGCATAATTCGACAATGTATTCGGAATTTGAAACATCTTTATACAGAGAGGTTGTGTATCCCCCCCCCCCATAAAACCTTCGACTCATCCTGCCACTTCAAAAAGCTTCACTTAAGTCAAGCCACTTTTTAATCACTTGAAACTTAGACGGTGTGATGGACCGAAAACGGAATAAAATAATAAAAAAAAAGCTTGCACTTTCAATGGTTTGACAATTTATTTGGAATTTGAAACATCATGCATGATTTATCAACATGTTGATAAATCTTACCATTTATTTTATTTATTTTTTTCCCCGCGAACCCGTTAAAAGTTTCAAAATCTACTTTTGAATTTAGGGAAAGAACTTACCGGGCGGGAGTTTTAAAAACTCTGTTTTTTCAAAGGTTTTACTCATAACTTGAGATGCGAGTTGAGTAACCGCACTTTTCAGAGCTTTTTTTTAGGACTTTGTTTCTTTTTGGTGTTGTTTTGTTCGTTAACGATAGTATCAATATTTAATTCGTTTCTAACAAGGGTTTTGGAAGACCCTGCAAAGCATCAACACAGGTTTCGTCATTATTTGAGTATACTAGTATACACAAATAAAACGAACTCCTTCTTTATTCGGGCAAGACAATTTATTGGACTAATGCTTAGTTCGAACCTGTATGGGAACGAACAGTATCCATTAATCGCAAAAAAATACCATTTTTTTAAACAAAAAAATAAAAAAATGAATAAATAAATAAATAAATAAAATGAACGAAAATATAACAGGTTATAAACGATGGCTCGATTATGACGGAGATTTTGTTTTTTTTTTTTGTTTTTTTTTTTTTTTTTTTTTTTTTTGTATGTATGTTTCTAGAGCTTCAATATTGGAATCATATACAGCAAACCAAATTTTGATTGTAGTTATTTCCCGATGGCATCTGCAACAGTGGCGTATAGCGACATAGCGTACAATTATGGCAACTTGGTATTCGGTCCATTTAAAACCATGAAAAATTTAGAACTATTGGCTGATCGGTGAACACCTTCGCATCCGACCTTTTACATGGGGTTTTAATGGACGAAATACCACGTTGACAAATTGCACGCTCCGCCACTGGTCTGCGATTGTTTGATATCCATGGCACTCCAAAGTAACATATAATCTAAACCCATCAAATCTTGTCACCTCGACCGGGATTCGAACCCAAGACCTCCGGGCTAGTGGTCAGTTGCGCTTATCACCACACCATTGAGACTAAATGCGGGTGTGAGAAATTAATTACGATAAAAAATAAAAAAAAAAAAAAAAAAAAAAAAAAAAAAAAAAAAAAACCGAAGACACTTCGATAGTTTTAAAAAAATGATGAGTTCGAAAATAAAACGGGCATCATACAACGGTCCTCGTCAGCAACGAACCGAACAAACGGGATATTAAACAAAGTGTAGACTATGGGGATCCCCGTGGAACACGAAGCGGGGACTAAGGGTATAAAGACCCAAGATGCTGGGGCGACGGGGGGAGGGGGAGTTAAGGGGGGTAATGGTGTAGAGGGAGGAAAAGAGAGAAAGTGAAAAAGTCAACGAAGCTGAAAAATATAATTTCACCCTTTTTTTTTTCTTTTCTCTGACGGATGAAAACGGGGAGAGATATATCATTAGCATTTTCTTCCGTCATTTCCGGCGGAAGTCATCACACTTGGGTGATGCGAGGAAGACTCGCCAACGTCATGGCGGAATGACGATGCTAGCGCGGCGGTGGCCGGTAGTTGCAACGACCAACAACCGGAGGGGGGGGGGGAGATTGGAGCTTCCAACAATATCCGAGGATTGTCCATATAGCTCGTCTCAGCAAGGGATTTGAGCGAGGGGGCAAGAGATTGTTAGGGTGGTAGGAGAAAGTCGGATGATGGGGGGGGGGGGGGGGG
Organism: Trialeurodes vaporariorum; assembly: GCA_011764245.1. Lineage (NCBI taxonomy): Eukaryota > Metazoa > Arthropoda > Insecta > Hemiptera > Aleyrodidae > Trialeurodes > Trialeurodes vaporariorum. The sequence continues at coordinate 50,070,899 of VMOF01000013.1, read as the reverse complement.
GCAAAAATTGCAGTCTCAACCGGAAAACAAGAGAAAAAAATTCCGAGGAAGGAATAAAGAAAGGTGAAAAAGATGGAAAAAATAAGAAGCCAACGGAAAGCAAGGGAAGACAAGGATGGAAGTTATGCGGAGAGTAACTAAAAGAAAACCGGCTTATGGGACACAGGCGGATACGGAAGTTTGTCTCTCTCACTCTCCTCCCATTCGAACAAGTGCGTCAGAAAATGACAGAGATAGGTTCTAAAGTCAAGTGATGGCCCCATCTGCTATCCTTTTCTATATTGCAAGCGTTTGAACGGCTGCAGTGAGATAAATATGTACAAAGTCATGTATCCGTCTATGTTATGGGTTGTAGAATGGTGGCTCTCAAAAACTAATAAAATAATCGATAGCTGTTTTTTACCCATACATGCCCAATGGGTCGTTAACGACTCACTTGTCGTGTTATTTTTGGACCAAATTTCAGTCAATTTGGACCCGTTTAACTCAAAAACCAATTTTGGGAGTTTTTAGCTCGTAAAATTTAGCATGCCCCAAAAAATTCCTGTTTTTTTTTTTTTTTTTTTTTTTTTTTTTTTTTTAACAAAAATTCGTGTTTTTAGTTCTCAAATTGTGTTTTTTGAGAAAAACACCCAAACTGTGTAACATAATTCTGGGCACATATGGGTTAAGGCCAGTGAAAAGAGTCGATTGAGCTAACCAATAATATTTGGTTCACCCAGCAAAATCACTTTAGTTGGGCGCATAGAGTCTTTAGTTGGATCTGCGCTACCAAAGGTATTTTTTTTGTTTTCTCTGTGTACGCAACTGAGTGGGCTCTGTGGTGCCGTATAACAAGGTAACAGTGTAAAACCCTGTCTACAGTAAAATACGATAAGCGTCAAAACGCAAAAAACCAAGGTTCGAGCTGCTTCAGTCTTTAATACACCCTCGGTCCGTTCACGAGTGTGGAAAGTCTTTCGATATTTTTCTATTCAAATTTTGATCCATTCATTCAAAAGAATAGCGCTGGACATCAAACGTATGGGGGAGTGTCACGTGATGGGCCTCTCAACGCGGAAAAAAGTGAAATATTAAAAATTAAAGGTGGACTATAGAAAGAGAGATAGAGAGAGAGGCGACTCAATCAACGTGGCATTGTTCAGAATGTTTCAAAAGAGAAGAGAGAGAGAGAGAGAGAGAGAGAGAGAGAGAGAGAGAGAAAGAGAGAGAGAAAGAAAGAGAGAGAGAGAGAGAGAGAGAGAGAGAAAGAGAGAAAGAGAGAGAGACAGAGGGAGGAGGAAAAAAAATCATCATCCACGAAAATACGGGACAAAATTAAAGACTAGGTCACATGAAAGAAACGCCGAAAGAATTACCTCGTCGCACGCAAACCCTCTGTGTAGTGTCACCCTTTCACAGCCGTAGCCAGGAAATTGTCTTTCTCTCTCTTAGCCCATTTGAACGCATGTGTTAGAAAAGGATGGATACAGGGGCTATCATGTGACTTCAGCAACTGTCTCTGTCTTTTTCTAACACATGCAATCAAACGGGCAGACAGAGACAGAGAGAGAGAGAGAGAGAGAGAGAGAGAGAGAGAGAGAGGGGGGGGACTAATTCCTTGCTGCAGCTATGACACCCTTTGACCCTTTCTCACGGGAGAACGACACGTGGGTCGTGGGTGAGGGAGGACCCGGGCCCCACACATATTCCTCCTGAATCACCTCGTATGCGTTCATCCACCCCCTGGAGTCCACGAATCACATCATCCCCCAATCACGCGGTGCATTGCGAAAGAGGTTCGGGGAGGGGGGAGGGGGGAGGGGGATGAGGAAATGATAACGATTCGTTAACGAGTGACCTCTAACAAAGCGAACGTAATGAAATCAAAGAACCACTTGCCGGATGAAAAAGGACCCTTGCGCTCTCGCCGGTCGGTTAGTGTCATCATTACAAGTGCAATTATTGACCTCTGGATCCCCTCCGAGGAACGAGGACTCTGCACAGTGAGCGAAAACACGCGACATATATGAAGAAAAAAACGGGGCATGAATAAAGTCGAGATTTTGTTTGTCATGAGTATTTGAAGAGGCACTTTAACCATTTCTTTAAATATCTGATGTATAGGGTAGCTAAAAAATTGCTGTGCCTATTTAATTTATGTGATAGTTTATGAATAGGCGGTTATTTTGAATCTACCGTCTAAAAAGCAGAAAGGGGCAGAATGTCTTTTTCGATTGCGTAATCAATTACTTTTCAAAAATAATCGAGGTAGATTTAAAAATGAAACAGGTTTGCCGATTTCAATGGACGGTTTTAGTGCGAAGTCATCGGTTAGCCATCACAACAATGCACTCATCGGTCGCAATCGGTTGTGATCAAACTCGCGCAGCGTTCCAAACTATCTCACTGACTCTCCCGAGACCCCCATGTATAGTGTATACCCATCTCTTGCTATTTCGAAATTCGTATACAGCGGGCCGATCATTTACTTCATCATTAAATCGATCATTATAACTGTCTACGAGTGATCCTATTGGTCGAGTATTGTAAAACTTGGCCGTTGCTATGGTAACCATCGTTATAGTGTCCGTTTTTTAGAGGTTACTCATGAGTATCCTTTATAAAACGAGACTCTTAACGATGGTTACCATAGCGACAGCCTAGTTTTGCAATTTTCGGCCAATAGCATCACTCGTAGACAGTTATAACGATCGATTTAACGATGAAGTAAATGATCGGCCCGCTGGGCTTTGTTTTAAGACATAATATTATCAAAATCGAGTTAGAATGCGCTCCGAGGAATTCATTTCAGCCAAAAAATGTCACTAAAGATGTCTCTGCATACGGTTTTTGATATTAGAATGATATGTCAGTACACATAGGGGTTGCGTGAGAGCGAAAAAAACACACTATCTTTGTTTGGATCGCTCATCACCGGATGCTACAATTACTAAAACCCTCCATCGAACCGTCTGTGGCTTTGCCAGGAGGTTAGGGGAAATCTGAAAGGTCTAAACCGACCACATCGTAATTTTTCTAAGACGGTAATTTCTCGTGCGTTATCTAGACAATTTTTATGACTTTCGGACCCTCTACGACCCCACCCCCTTGAAAAATTTCTGGCGACGCCACTGCACTCTGGTGGAAAAATATTGAAACAAATCAAATCATAACTCTACCTAAAACTTTATCGATTTTCATACAAAGGATCCCTAGAAAGCAAATGAAAATACGAAAGTTGAATGGAACGCATCGCATCAATCTATTTCCAGATTTTCCGAGCGGTCAGCTCTACTGTGTTCTGCGAGAGGGCAAGGGGGTTGATGATTCAACCCCCTCTATTCTCTAAGCTTATTTGGTTACTTCTCTATTTTCCGGCCCCGCGACCAAACCCCCCCTCCCCCCCCACTCCGTCCCTAGTCCTGTCATCGTCGCAGGTCGCTTCTTCATTACGGCTTTCATCGTGTGCAATGGAGTGTGGCGAGGGAAAAATAAATCCGGGTGGAAGGGGTAGAGGGGTGGGGGTTGAGGTTGGGGTGAGGGGTGGGGGTTGGGGTGGTGGAGTGGGTGAGAATGCGAAGAGGATCGTGGCAATGGGACGATGAAGAGGGGGGAGGGGGAGGGGGAGGGGAGGGGGAGGGGGGGGGGGGGGGGGAGGGGGTGGAAGAATCGAAGAGTTCCGGTATTTGATGTGAGGGTGGGTTTGTGGGAGGGGGTTAGGAACCACGGTGGGGTGAGTGCTGAGGCTGAGGCTGAGGGCAATCACTTTTCGCGGAAGAAAACTTCGAGAGGAACTCTTTTCACGCGCCGCCGCTAGAGTGCGCGCGCTCGAGCGAGAGACAAGCGGAGGCAGGAGGTGAATCACAGGATTTGTAAATAGGGGTAGTGATAATGAGGTTAAGCCCACACTTTTCGTGGGGACCGATCATGTGAACGTGAGGTCTTTTTTTTCCGAGGAGGGTGGGGGTGGCGGGGAGGTTTTATATCTCAACTCCCAGATGCTAGATTTGTAAGTTTTATACGCAGAGATGACGCGTATCTATGGAACCCGTGCACCAAAAATCTCTGATTGGTCCATTTATATCAAGTGGCCAATTGTTCGTTAATAATTCTCTGCATTGTAATAGGACTTGTTTTAGCTGTGTTCAAGGGTCCATTGGTTGGTTATGAACTGCCGTCATGATGTAAAATCATCCAAACATCATCATGAACAAGGGTTTGTAAATAAAATGTGCAAGAACGCATCCAATGGCTGCGCCAGTATACACACTGTACAGCCTAAAACTCGTTCAATCAGAGGTTGACTACCCTCATATTTTAACTCTCTACATACAGAAAGCAAATTTTAGCGATAGAAAATCATTCACTTCAAGAATTGATGATTGCTAACTGATGCCGCTGATCGGTGAAAAATCTAGCCAATGAGAGTCGAGCTAGAACTTCTGAATGATATTCTCGTGAAAATGAAAACTGCGATAGTAATATTCCACAACGTAACCTCTAAATCAGCTCTGAATAACATGGCCATTTTTAACAAAAAAAAAAATCGCGTTTTTGAAGCTAAAATTATGTTTGTCTCATAGGAAAATGACTTCTACGCATGGTCTGTACAGTAAACTTTATTCGAAAAGTTTGTCATTTCTGAAATTATCGTGGCGAAATGAGTCAATAAGGATAGAAGATGAGATTTCTGACACCGGTTGCAACAATTCGAAATCCAATCTACCTCCGGAGGTGAATTCGAAATTTCCAATCGTTGGAATTCAACGGTCTCCGGTAAGACCAACGAAACAATCAAATATCATCAAAATAAAATGCAAATCCATCGAATATCATACGACAGTGAATGATATTCGATCGCTAAAATTTGTTTAGAGACTCTATGTTTTCAATTTAATATCTATGCCAAAAACACGACTGTACCAAAAAGCGATTAGAGGCGCTACCCATCGGACAGAATCCTACGCGTTTTGCGGAGAATCGCCTTAAATACATAATCAAGTACAAAAAGAGAAAACGAAATAGAAACGAAAGATCCCAGTTTTTTCAAAAGCGAGTTGAAATCGCAAGTAAGAGAGCAAATAGCTGTTTGTACTTAGTAGTACGTACTACACATTTCTTTACAGACCTCCTCGGTTGCCGCCGCATGCTAAGTTTTTCCCTCCCATAAAATAATAATGATTTTGTGCAGTTTATTTAATTTTTCCCCCGCGGTGCATAAATTTTCTCTTCTTCCTCTCTCTCTCTCTCTCTCTCTCTCTCTCTCTCTCTCTCTCTCTCTCTCTCTCTCTCTCTCTCTCTCTCTCTCTCTCTCTCTCTCTCTCTCTCTCTCTCTCTCTCTCTCTCTCTCTCTCTCTCTCTCTCTCTCTCTCTCTCTCTCTCTCTCTCTCTCTCTCTCTCTCCCCCCTTCCATCTTCCCGTTCCTCCTCGAAAGTGCAATTTCAGACGATCTTCACGCCTTCAAAATATGTTTATTCATGTCGGGAGCGGATTAAAATTCACGGCAGGCATTTCCTAATGAGTCCCGATGGTGGGGTGGGGGGAGTGGGGGAGGGGGGAGGGGGGAGGGGGCGGAGCAATAAGCGAGCGAGTGGCCCGACATGACAGTGGTGGCGCGGAGGTTAGGAAGGGGGAGGGTGGGGGTGGGGGAGGGGAAGGAGGGTGTTTTCAAAAAATCGATGGAGTAAAAATATTGATGCGAATTGCCCCACCATCAATGAAACAAGAGCGGGGCGTGAAACAATTAAAATGCATAAGATTGCATCGTTGCCGACACTAGCGAAATCAAGAAACTTTTCATTTCTCTCTCTTATACACCCATTTGATCGCGTGAGTTAGAAAAGGACATCTTAGGGGTAGTAACGTGACTTTCACCTCCTCTTCTATCCTTTTCCTTCTCTCTCTTACACCCATTTGATCGCTTGTGTTAGTAAAGGACAGAATAGGGGTACCTAGTCACGTGACTTTCATATCCTCTTCTATCCTTTTCCTTCTCTCTCTTACACCCATTTGATCGCGTGTGTTAGTAAAGGACAGAATAGGGGTAGTCACGTGACTTTCATCTCCTCTTCTATCCTTTTCCTTCTCTCTCTTACACCTATTTGATCGCGTGTGTTAGTGAAGGACAGAATAGGGGTAGTCACGTGACTTTCATCTCCTCTTCTATCCTTTTCCTTCTCTCTCTTACACCTATTTGATCGCGTGTGTTAGTGAAGGACAGAATAGGGGTAGTCACGTGACTTTCATCTCCTCTTCTATTCTTCTCTGATCCACGCGTTCAAATGGACACAGAGTGAGAACGACAAACGGCGACAAATCCGAAAGTATAAATTTCTCATCAATTTCTCATTTAAAAACTTAAACTCTTAAAAAGTCGCACTTTCGTTTAAAATCACTTTCCACTGGATTATTTAAAACTTTTGATTTAAGGTTATTCTTCAGCGTTTAGTGCCGATTTCTGCCACCAGAGCGCTAGCGTTCGATTAAAGTCGAATTACAGGCCGAAAGTAATTTATTTTTAAGAAAACGGAGTGTCAGTTACTAGATAATCATCTGAAGAGACACTCTTCAGGCACTAGGCAAGTAATAAGCGGCATCACTGGCGCAACCAGGATATCTTCCATCTCTCTCATTTCCCATTTGAATGTATGAGTAGGAAAAGGACAGAAGGAGGGGGTTTTATCCCGGTGTCCATCCTTGTCTAACATACGTTTCTTAATGGAGAAAAGAGAGAGATGAAGAAACTCTCGTTGCACTGGCGCAACCAGGATCTCTTCCATCTCTCTCATTTCTCATTTGAATGTATAAGTAGGAAAAGGACAGAAAGAGGGGGTTTTATCCCCTTGTCCATCCTTGTCTAACATACGTTTCTTAATGGAGAAAAGAGAGAGATGAAGAAGCTCTCGTTGCACTGGCGCAACCAGGATCTCTTCCATCTCTCTCATTTCCCATTTGAATGTATGAGTAGGAAAAGGACAGAAGGAGGGGGTTTTATCCCCTTGTCCATCCTTGTCTAACATACGTTTCTTAATGGAGAAAAGAGAGAGATGAAGAAGCTCTCGTTGCACTGGCGCAACCAGGATCTCTTCCATCTCTCTCATTTCCCTTTGGAATGTATATGAGTAGGAAAAGGACAGAAGGAGGGGGTTTTATCCCGGTGTCCATCCTTGTCTAACAGACGTTTCTTAATGGAGAAAAGAGAGAGATGAAGAAGCTCTCGTTGCACTGGCGCAACCAGGATCTCTTCCATCTCTCTCATTTCCCATTTGAATGTATATGAGTAGGAAAAGGACAGAAGGAGGGGGTTTTATCCCGGTGTCCATCCTTGTCTAACAGACGTTTCTTAATGGAGAAAAGAGAGAGATGAAGAAACTCTCGGTGCGCTACTGAGCGGCATTACCCACACACAGGTCAAGTTTAAATAAACATAAAATGCTAGCTCTGATCGGGACCCTATAAACAAAATCCTTCGCAATCGGGCAACGTGGATACAAATTAAAATGCACCAGGAGCCGCGATTTTACAGATTGAGCCATTTTTCAGATTCTTCCAGCGTGGCTGAATTATTAAGATGTTTCAGGAAGTATCCTCCTCACAGTCACAGCCACTGCTCCAGTGCTCAGAGAGCTCTTAAGAGAGAGAGAGGAGAGAGGAGAGAAAGAAAAATAGACTGATTCGCCATCAAAGAGAGCGAATTGCGAATTTCATTGAGAGCAATAATTAATTCCATCTTTTCTTTCTTTTTTTTTAATCCTAGATGAATTCTGCGCTCAAGCCGTCGATTGTCGTCGCAGCCTGAGACACTCGTCTCACAATGGGTCTTTTGCAGGGCAGCCGTTTTGCGTATAGTCAATGCTATTTTTCAATTCACCGATGATTCCACCGGTTGAGAAAAGATTACACAGTTCAGTTCAGTGTATTACTGTAATGCACAAAAATACTCTGATCTGTAATCTTTCCTTAATCGGCGGTTAAACTCCGTTGATTAATTAAAATATCCGAAAGTTTTTTAAAGTCATCGACGACTGCACCGGTTGAGAAAATATCAGATGGAGTATTTTAGTTTATTACAGTCATGCACTGACCTGAACATTGTAATATTTTCTCAACCGGTGGAATCATCGGTGAATTGAAAAATAGCATTGATTATACGCAAAACGGCAGCCCTGGTCTTTTGCATACATTTGCTACAGGAATAAGACACTTTGATTATTGATTCTAACGCAAAATTCGGTGAAAATAACGATGCGCTCATTAAAAACTTTCAAAATCCATTCATTAACTCAGGAAACCACTTCCATTTCAAACAAACCACGTTACACTAGTAGACACTATTATCACCGACTTATAACTATACCATAGATGGAACCAGAGACAAATAGAGACGGAGCACTACGCTTAAATAATACATGAAGCACTCTGAATTTTCGGGGATTCAACAAAATAACATGTAAAACAACAGGCAACACCCTTTGATGTCACATGGTGTTAAACGGTGACATTCGGAAAACACGGGGGGATGGGCGGGAAGGGAAGAAGAGGGTGCTCACCATTCACCACCATGGGACGTTGACTGTTGTTTTGTTGAATCCGCGAGAATTCAGAGTGCCTCTGCTGCAGCCAGTTATTAGTGCTCCGCCTCTATTTGTCTCTAGATAGAACCACCGCGTTTACGTAAACATAAAGATAAATTACATTTGAATGTTTCGTTTCGACGCATACAATTCTTGTACCATTTTGTAATCTTTGAAAAGTCAGAAAAGATTAGACAGCAAATACAGCCAATATTTTAACAAGTATATTTATAAGGAAATTCCCTTCATTTTGTAGTTACGATGCTGTTTACAAATACATACAACAGTGCGGTTCCGTATACATATAATAGTATTATAGCGCGGGATGTTTAAAATTTGAGTGATTTTTCAGAATTAGTAAAAGGTTTTTGAACGTTATTAATGAGCGCATAGTTATTTTCGCCGAATTTTACGTAAGAATCAAGGTTCTACAGTGTTACAGCTGAAGTACGCAATAGATCCATTTGATCGAAACATGGATTTTTCCGGACTTAAAACATCGTTCTTATTTTGCTCTAAAAACATTTTCAAGTTGAATTTAACTTGCAAAAACCATGTTATTTGACTCATTCTAAAGCTTTAAATTAAAAATATTTTTACCCATTTTTTAAGTTTATCTTTCCATTTTTTTGTTCATAATCTTGGATTTTATTCATAAAATGATGTCCGTGAAAGTCTATGTTTTCGGACTACTGTGCGCCGCTAGCGTCCACCCGTTCTATCGATTTAATTGTGAGTGTCCATTCTTCAACCATTTATTTTTCTATTGGCCTAAGATCATGCGATTAATTTGTCTATCGGGTATCCGCCTCTATCACAAATCTTTGAATGAATCCGGTTTTTTTTTTCGTCCAGAGGAGGATTCTAATGGACAGCGGTGCCGGATTTCTCCATGTATTGTCATATTTATATGCGCAGCATGTCTAGCAAAGTTAAACGGGGCTCGATGGCGGCGTGTGCAACCTAACAACGTTGGGTTTGGTCCATTTAAAGTCATGAAAAAGGTTGAAATATTGGGGGTGAACTCTGGCACCACTCCCTCGAATCGATATTTTAAGTGGGTTTGGGTTTGGTTCATTTAAAGTTGTGAAAAAGGTCGAAATATTGGGGATGCGCTGTGCGTTCCCTCAAATCGATATTTTAAGTGGGTTTAAACGGACCACTTGCAAAGTAGCCGGATTGTCACTTTTACGCTGAACCACGTCGATAAATTGACATTTTAAAAGTCTGCCTCCCAAATAACGTGACAGTTCAAAACTGGAATCAGAATCAAACAAAGTCGTTTTTTCAAGCGTAAATAGTTTTCGAAATAGAACACGGCATAACGAATCAGAGCATTAAAAAAAAAAAAAAAACATTTTGCAAAACTTTGAAAGCTGGTTGGGATCAGTATACAACTTACCCATCTGCGGAAGAAAAAGAAACAAAACTGCGATTTGTAAAGCTATCTGCAACTTACCTGAAAAAAAAAGCAAGAGAAACAAGACAATTAGATACCTGAAAATATGTCAACTGAACTTTCTTAGAAATATTCTGAAAAAAAGGCTGCTCTTTGTGACGGCCAACTATAGGGCGAGAGTTACATTACGAGCACTGGCGCACACAAACAAAGATCAAAACAAAGCTTTTTCTGGACAAGGAAAGTTGTTGGTTTTGTGCTTTCAAAACATTTAAAATATGACATTTGCTTGCAAAAAACCATGATATTTCATTAATTTTAAGCTCTATTCATTTCAATGATGAAGTGATGACAAACTTTCCAATTTTTGACCATCTCAGAACAAAGTGCATTGTGACTCGCACATACGATAGCCATCTCGGACTTTCGTTTAAACGAATTAACCCTTTCATACCTAGTGTACATTAAGTAAGTACATCAAGTACATCAAGTTTTGTAAGTACATCTGAATAACATAGAATCTTATGGAGGAAATGAAAATATGTTATGCCTATCGTTTTAGACGAGAAAATTGTGCCCAGATGGGCTATGACGGCTAAAAAACCGTTCCTGAACAACAATTATTTTCAGGTTTGAAAGGGTTAACGGAGTTTGTGAGTCTATTTCGGAACGCTGCGCTGTGATTTTTTAACGTTAATTTTGCACTTGATACCTGACCAGAGCGTCCATTTTGCGTATAAATTATGTTGTTTTTCAATTCACCGATGATTCCACTGGTTGAAAGAAGATTACACAGTTCAGTTCAGTGTGTAACTAAAGTGAACTAAAATACTCGCATCTTAATCTTTTCTCGACCGGTGGTGTCGTCGATGACTTTGAAAA
>VMOF01000013.1:49899239-50059563 GCA_011764245.1 Trialeurodes vaporariorum | reverse complement strand
GGGGGTGACCTGAGCAACATCGAAACAGTATGTAAAGTTAGAGGAATTATTTTAAAATCATCGCGCAACCCAAAATTTGTTAATTTTGCAAGTTTTAAAAGAGCTGTGCTCGAAAATCCTGAACCTTTGATTGTAAATATTCCAAAAAAAATTGGACGCAAACCTCATTGGCAGGTTTTGTCACGTCCTGAAACCAAAATGTATCGTGTGGTTTACACTAAACGTAAACGTATTGAAAATAGTTTTGACACTTTGCCGTTTGGTACAAAGAGGGCTAGATTATTTTAGTTTTTATTTCACTTTTGTGCGTAAAAAAAAAAAAAAAAAAAAAAAAAAAAAAAAAAAAAAAAAAAAAAAAAAACAAGTTGGAACTTGCAACACTGGAACAGTGTTAGCAAAGAGAGCATGAGTGTCGGCCGTAAATCATTGTAAGTGTGGAGTTCCATATTGATAGTACAAAACTGCGACAAAGTCAATCGCAACGCTGCATTTGTGTTTGTATAACAGTGATCGCTGTAAAAATAACTTGATAGGTCAAAGTGGGAATGAAAATTTACTTATAGCGTGTTGAAACAGTTGTTCACGAGGCGAGGTGAATACTGTGGTTTTGAAAATCGATTTCGATAGTGATATTTCCTTTAAAATCGGATGACGCAATACCAATCCTAGCAAGCCGCAAAGTCTAGTTTAGTTATTTGGGACTTTTTTAGATTTCTCTCGCCTGAACCAAAGTCATCAGGAAGGAAATTCTTAATACCAATCCTAGCAAGCCGGAAAGTCTAGTCTAGTTATTTGGGACTTCTATAGAATTTTCCTCGCTTGAACCAAAGTCATCACGATGGAAATTCTTCGTCTTTATGGTTTCAGCTCTTTTTGTCTCAGATTAAAAAATGAATGTTAATATTGATCAAATGTCATCCGACACTCATCAAGGCCCTTAAGGAACGTAATATGAATTTGAAAAAAGCTCATTCGATTTTTAAGGGAGCTTAAACGGTCCATGAGAGACGAAATTCGCGGATACAGAGTATCCACAGCTTATTTCAATGTTCGATCTGACAAGACCGTGCGCCTTTGAAAAATCGATATCTCGATAGTGAATCGATGTATTGCAATTCGGTTTGCACCGGTCGAAAGCGCTTGCTTGTGACTGACAACCTCGAAAATTTCAGATCCATCCGAGTTTATTTAATGACCTTACAGGACCTCTCGCGGCCGCAGTTAGACATTTCTTGTCAGAGTTACGCTGAAACGGGGAGTAGTTTGATATTTTTAATAAGTCCCCCTAAGATGATATTTTTTGGCTCGAAACTGCATTGAGCCCTCTCGGGACATCATTGGGACCCGAAAAAAAGCGGAACCGATATAATACGGCACACGACTGGTTCGTGAGAGACGAAATTCGCCTTTTTCCAGCCTCCAGCGCCCCTCTAAGGTCGATCTGACAAGACCGCACGCCTTTGAAAAATCGATATCTCGAGAACGAATCGATGGATTGCGCACTGCGGTTTGGATTGGGCGGTAGCTTTAGCTTTTAGATAATTCTTGAAAAAAATTCAGATCCATCCAAGTTTTTAAACGGATCTTATGGGACTTACGCTGGAGTTGGGGCCACGCCCCCCCCCCCCCCGATATAGACTTTATCGGTCCGACATTTGTCAGGGCCCTTAATGAACTTCATGTGAACTCAAAAAACTCACATATGACTTCTAACGGCGCATGCTAGGTCCATGAGAGTCGAAATTCGCGGATTTTAGAGAATCTTAGATTTCTGACCCTATACCGCGCGCCTTTGAAAAATCGATATCTCGAGAGTAAATCGATGTATCGCAATTCGGTTTGGACCGATCAAAAGAGTAAGCTTACCGGTACTCGCCGTTAAAATTTTGGATCCATCTGATTTCTTTTTGAGACCTTACTTGAGTTACTTGGACCCCAGTTGGAATTATTTTTTCGGAGTTACGCTGGCAAGGGGGTCGCTCCCTCTCTTGGAAAACTGTGGAGGGGGCCCTTTGCTGGGGCATACATTCTATTTTTCACTTTTTTTTTTTTTTTTTTTTTTTTTTTTAATTTTATATTTGTGTCTAATCTAAGTTGGGGGAGGAGGAGGAGAGTACCTGCAAGTCAACCGGCAATTTACTTTTGATAGTGGCTGCGGGTCGAGGGTGCGGATTGCGGACTTTTAACTTGTTGTGGGGTTTACAGGGTGGCCGTGTCTAAACTTATGAGAAAGAAGGCAACCACAGACCGAAAGAACGTTCAATTTCTGGTTCAGAGACCATGGACAAAGACATGGGCACCCGCAAAACAATTGCCCGGAGGGGCAACTTTTTGAATGTCAATGGAAGGTCTAGGGGACACCACCTAGAGACGGGCAAGTCTAGAGAACCCCCCCCCCCACTTCCGCCCAAAATAGAAAATAAATCAATTATCCTTCCAAATGGTAGAAATTGTAAGTGATTGTAGCATGTAGTTGTATCAAAAGTAATTCTATTTTTGACGTGTTTGATATTATGAATAAAGTGACAGCATCAGATGATAGAAATAGTAAAAAGCTGAGTACAACTATTCCTTCTTTATTTTCATTGTCCTGATGAATTCTAAGAGTTAACCTTTTTAAAATTAACAAAACCAAAACTCTTGCCTATACATTCTCTAATCATGTAATTATCGACCAGAGGATTCTGAATTTTCAAGGAAGTTCGCAAAATTCTCGTTGCCAACGGTAGTTGCCAATGTAGACACGTTCATACTAGTAGATTTTAAAACTTCTTTCGGCGAGGGAGATGGCGGGTGGGAAGGATGATGTCGTCTGAATCAGGAGGGGGTGGGGTAAAAATCAGGGGGAGGTCTAGATCTGGGGGGAGAGGAATCCTGAAACTGGGGGGCGAGCTGTATAGTGGCAAGGGGTGGTTGGGCACCACTGCTTAGGGGGGGGGGGGCTACTTCCCGCCCTGCACAGTGCTTTGACCTTATGGGAGATACGGACAAAAGTCATAACTTTTTAACGAAAGCAGATAAAGACTTGAAACTTGGGCAAAATGTAGGTAATTTATTAAGCTAAACACTGGGAAAAATACAATTTTGAATGGTATCTCAAAGGGGGGCAGGAGGGCCGCAGAATCACCAAGAATCTACAAGCATTATTTTGACGCCTTTTTCTGTCATAGTAAAATACCTTTTTTCTATCGGTTTACTTGACGAATTGGTGGGATGGTATCAAAAATATATTTAGGCTAACACAATGAAATACTACACATATATACATTATTTTTCTCGAAAGAGGGATGATCATATGGCCTAGAAAAATCTCACGGTACCTCCTGCCAATGTACATGCCACTTCAATCTTGAAAACACTGTTGAATTGCAACTCCCTTTTTTTTCTTTTTTTCTTTTTTTTCTCTTTTTTCTGTCGGACTGACAAGAAATAAAAACTATACTACTAGTTATCAAAAATCAGATATCCTTGTTGAGGATGCAACTGGATTATTTATTAGATAAAACATAATGTGAGCTTGGTAGTAAAACAACGAGCTCAAAAAAAAAAGAGAAAAAAAACTCACCAAATGAGTTTGATAACAACGATAAAAATATGTTAAGTATTAAAAAAACGTGAACAAAGTGTAAACGACTTCTCTAATTATTAAGGAAAGTAAAATTTAGTCTTCCTCAAAAGATATTGAAACAAATTATGTAATAAATTTATATTGATTCAATTGTAGCGAGAGTGTTGAGGCGCGAACGTGGATGTAAGTGGCGAGGCGACTGTATTCACACAACTTCAACCTTCACCTATTGAGTTTCACCACTGTGGCAATGCATTGTCAAATGAAATTAAAGGGTTTTTTACGGCCTTTTCTCAGGCAGTAGAGTGAAATAATTCTCTTCTAGATTAATCTGTATTTATGCTAAAAGTATCAAAATGTCAAACATATTATAGATACTTTCCATTTTGCATCCTCCTTTTCAATTGCAAAAATACCTCTAAGCCGCCAAAATATAACACTTGTAAATTCGTGACTTAATTATTATAGCATGTCATCGTTAAATCCTGAATATGTTTATTTTGCTTTATTTACTCGTTAAGTTCAGTTTTGTAATGCAGCATTAATTATTTCAGTCTCAAGTTGGCTGTTTATTAGGTACCTAGCCAAGATGTTTCGAAGAAAATACTCTGCCTCTTCTCTTATTTCTATCAGTTCTTTATTCTGATTTAAGAACATTCACTTCGCAATTTAAAGAAATGAGAATCACAAAAGGGATTATGAAGCAATAGAATCATAAAAAACGACTTTGTTACTACAACTCATTGTTCCATTAAGGTCTCAAGCCCTTATTGCTCTCTATACTACTAATTCAGAAGAATTATGAATATTACCATGAGCTCAGGTTAAACACGATTTTAAGGGAGTATGGTAAAACCGGCACATTTCAAACTATCGCTGTGAGATTATGCGCAAGTTTGCGCAAAATCTGAACAAATATTCTGAATCCTCATAGTTTGGGCTACAAAATATGTGAAAACGGGGGAGTTATAATTCGTTATATTTTTTATACACGTCTCCAAACATTTTTAATAATTAAAAAAACCGGCAAATTTAACCTTTTTTTCCAAAATAGCTTTAATAAGCGAACTATTTCAATTAAATAAGTGAACAAACTTATTTTCTTGGAGAAATAACTTATCGAAAGTGGAGAGATCCATAGTTGTTGTTATTCCGACTTTTGTCTTCGTGATCTGACTCATCTAGGGTAGCGCCAATGCGTAACTCAAATGCGCGTCGCCGAATCTGAAGCGTCGATCTCTTATCTTCCCATTGTCGCCACAGCCGTTGATTTTGCAATTAAAGAAAACCAATGCCGGAAACTTACCCATTGGTTACCCCCCTTTCCATTAGAAAAGTCCAAAAAACCCAACAAGATGGTCGGTTTTTTGACTTTTGTCCACAGGTCGCTGCACTGTGCCCTGCCCCCCCCCCCCAAATTACGCCCCTAATTAAAATTGTAAAGTAAACTAAGAATAAAGTTTGTTAACTCTTACTCCTTTCGTTATTATTTGATCTTCGAATGTTCCGATTCTTTTTTATTGTAAAGTTTTGATTTTTCTGAATTAGGGGGGGGGGCGCCCATTGACAGATAAGGGAGAAAGGTAAGTGTAGGAATTTGCACGGGAATCCGGCGTAGTGTGCCGCAAAAATTACTACCAATGGCGGATCCAGAAAATTCTTTTAGGGGGGGGGGGCTTCACGCCTATGAATTTTCAAATTTGCAGGGAGGAATTTATGGGATTTTTTCTGTTGAAAAAAGGCAAAGGCTACCGTGAGTTGGGGGGGGGGGCGTGCCTTTCCCGAATCCGCCGCTGATTACCATGTAACACTGAGCCACGATGACCGATGTCGCATAAAACCAGGTAGAAGACCCGTGGCGGGCGTGGCATCCGTGATGGCTGTGAAATTGGGATGAAGTAGATGGACACACATCATTCATGCAATCTGCACAACGCGGCAAGCAACTGTTGTAGGAGTAGGTGCAGTAGTTCGTGGGGAGGGCAAAGGGGACGGGAGGTCGTCGCAAAACCATGGACGAAGATATAACTAGACTGTTGTTAGTCCTGTTTTGCTCTCGACCCCAGCGCTCCAAGCAGCGGTCAGCTGAACTACTCTTTCAAGTGAGCGATCCTGGCGATGTGTCCATGCTCACATGCTGTGCTACTGCTAAAACCGTTGTTGGAGTTGGTCTGTTATGGCATGGCTGTCAACTGTTGTCGGCGACCCAAGAGGATCAGATAACTCAGTATCTCAATGGAAGATCGAAAGCAAGGGAAATCCAGAATCAACTTTGGACAAGGTAACAGAAATCATCAGCAAATTAAAAGAGTCGCCTGATCTCTACTAATAAAACAAATGTCTATGTACTCTTTCTTGTTTGATTCCGTTTTGAGGTTAACTGTGGTGTATAGTATTTCAGTCCTTGATTAATCATTTTCGACAATTCAGGAATCTTTCAAGAAATACTCCAGACGTTGCTTTTTAGCGGATTTTGCTTCCTTTTAATTCGCTGATCATTTGTTCCCTTCGTTCAATCGTGATTCAAATTACCTACACGGTATACATTTGCGGGAAGGCATGGGAGAAAGGGAGCCGGAGCGGCCACCGCTGCAGCGGTTCGCTTTTAGTTGACCCTTACTGCTGCTTGGAGCGCTGCGGTCGCGCTCGAAAACCCGCTAACAGGTTTTAACACGGGCGGAGATAGGAAGTCGGCAGTTCTTAGTTATATCTTCGTCCATGGCTCGGAATGGTCTTAAAATTTTCCTTAGGATTTGATCTAGAACGCAACGTTCTTACATTTTCGAAAAGTTAACTCTAGCTCTCGCAATTAACGATTAAAGGCGGAAAAAGCATGGTTTCAGGACCGCGGAACAGTGGCGTTATCTAGCGGATGAGAATCTTACTACAGGTCGCTGAGGATTCACCTTAAAACGCAACGCCGATCGCGTTCCCCAAACGAACTCTTTTAGCGGACCGAAACATCAACAATAACAGGATTGGAAATTTGAAATCATCTAAATGCATTTTAAATCGCAGAATACACGAAACATGGACACAATCCTCTGATATAAAACCCCAATATCTCATACAGAAAATTTCGTTGAAGTCTGATCCAAATTAGTAACGTAATTACATTCCCAAAAATGCTTAACCTCAATCTTGGCCAAAAACTCCCGCCACAAAGAAAAAGCGACAAATTGGGAGGACACCGGATTGGCGGAATCACATGGGTCAATCGGTCCTCGAGGACCCGTTCTCGATACTGAAACCAAGCGATCCCCCGAGAGGACCCCCGAACCATGCCGTTCCTATAAGAAAAGCATTATTGACCTTGTAGAAACGATTTCAATAGAGCATGACACTCATGCTCTAAAAATGTATTAGTTTGTTTTAAAACTTTTTACCTCATAGTTTTAAGTGTATTATTATTTCTTTTGGAATTTTTCTGTAATATTTGAGTGTATTTCTTGTGTGTTTTCTTTTTGGAAAAATTTCCATCTTTTTTGTTTACATCAATACAATTGTCTCAATTTTGCTTTTAAGTATTGTGTTTTCTCTTTCTACTTCATTGTCAATCATGGATCCTACATGGAAACATCCTTTTTCAGCTATCATAGCTGGTCCAAGCGGGTGCGGTAAATCTCATTTTGTTATAAATTTTCTAAAAAACGTGCACGATCTGTGTAACGTGCAATTTCACGAAATATTTTGGCATTATTCAATTTGGCAACCTAGTTTTAATATACAGGGGGTTAAATATATTCAAGGTTTGCCAGATGCCGAGTTTGATTCTGATCAACCAAGATTAATAATAATTGACGATTTAATGAGGGAATCTGCAAACAGTACAGTTATAATTGATTTATTCTCGAAAAAGTCTCATCATTGCAACATGAGTGTATTTTTTATCAGTCAAAATCTGTTCTATCGTGGTTCTAATCACCGAGATCTTTCTCTCAACAGTCATTACCTAGTTCTGTTTAAAAATCCAAGGGATAAAACTCAAATCAGATCTTTGGCACAACAAATGTGCCCGGGAAATTCAAAGTTCCTTGTTGAGGCTTTTTCAGACGCCACGGATAAACCGCATGGCTATTTATTGATTGATTTGAAACAGACCACTCCTGAAAATTTCAGATTTCGAACCAATATTTTCCCCGATGACGGACCTATGATAGTCTATGTGCCACGTAAAAAATAAAAAAAAAAAACTTTCATTGAGTTAGACCCCTGTTATAAAGTCTATTAATATCTATTTATTTCTTTGAGTGATATATACCTACAAAAAAATAAATAAATAATAAGAGACTTTAAAAGAAGGGTCTAACTTAATAAAAGTCGTGGTAAACGAATTTTATTGTTTAGTTCAAAATGGTCCGCGAAGTGGTCGACCACGCAGCGCTTTTAAAGGCTCTCGTGAACGTTAAGCCACAGCAGAGATTAGCTATTTTAAAAACTGCTGATAAAGAACTCGTCAGATGTTTGTGTGGGTGTGCGTTGAATGTAATAAAAGGGAAAATACCGATAAATTCTGGTCAGAAGAAAAAGTTAGCTCCTCACAAGCAGTTGTTACGTAAAATTGCTTTTAAAAAGGGTTGTTGGAAAAAGAAAAAAAAAACTCTCCTTCAAAAAGGAGGCAATTTTATCCCGCTTCTCTTGGGTCCTATTTTAAGTGCCGTTTTAACTTCTGCTTTAAATTGATCTAGTGTGAGTATTTAATTTTTTGTGATGGAGCACGTGAAAAAAATGGTATTGCTTCCCGCCGACTCGATGGAAAAGTTGCGTCAACCCTCTGTCTCTACCGATCCGCTTGAATCTCTTCACAGAGAGTTGACTCAAATTCTGTCAGCTCGCAATTTATCAGACTCTGAAAAATGGGTCAAATATCAACAGGTTCTTCATCGTTGCCTACGTTACGTAGAGCAACGGCGGAAACCAGTCTCTTTTGCGATCGAGGAACAATTCACACCCACGCAAGCTAATGTTGAGGAGGGGGTGGAAAGTGGAGAGGAGGGTGAAGGCGGAGCGGGGGGAAATGGTGGAGAGTTAGAGCGCCAAGTTCACCGACAACACCAGTTACAAAGACAATTAATGGATCAGATACGTTTGTTGAAACCTGAGGAAGCTCCGGTACGCTCGTCAAACTTTGGCGATATTTTAAAGACCGTACCAAAAACGTTCCAAAATAAAGCATCGATTTTATTGGAAAGATTAAATAAGAGTGATTTGATCAAATGGGATGACAAAGGGATGGTAAATATTGAAAACCAACCAATTTCTGGTTCGAACATAGCTGATTTAGTGAATGATGTTTTACGAAAACGAAAAACATTGGAGGCTCCCGTGGGTTACGAGCCTTTCAGTAAGATTTTGGCAACATTGAACGTACCACAGGAATTAGTAGGGAACTCTGATCGCTGGAATCTTATTAGACGTTTTGCTACGGAAGTGACGAGTCCTGCCTCTCCTCATTTTGAAACGCTCTGGCCTAAGTCTTCTGTTTCAACTCGTTCTCAGGTTAAAATTCCGCCTAAAATTGACTGGGAATCTTTCAGCTTTGATCCTAAATAGTTTTCCAACAATTGTTATTTTAATTTGTGAAATAAAAAAATAAAATAAAATAAAAAAAAATAAAAAATAAAAAAAACAAGTTGGAACTTGCAACACTGGAACAGTGTTAGCAAAGAGAGCATGAGTGTCGGCCGTAAATCATTGTAAGTGTGGAGTTCCATATTGATAGTACAAAACTGCGACAAAGTCAATCGCAACGCTGCATTTGTGTTTGTATAACAGTGATCGCTGTAAAAATAACTTGATAGGTCAAAGTGGGAATGAAAATTTACTTATAGCGTGTTGAAACAGTTGTTCACGAGGCGAGGTGAATACTGTGGTTTTGAAAATCGATTTCGATAGTGATTGTTCCTTTAAAATCGGATGACGCAATACCAATCCTAGCAAGCCGTAAAGTCTAGTTTAGTTATTTGGGACTTTTTTAGATTTCTCTCGCCTGAACCAAAGTCATCAGGAAGGAAATTCTTAATACCAATCCTAGCAAGCCGGAAAGTCTAGTCTAGTTATTTGGGACTTCTATAGAATTTTCCTCGCTTGAACCAAAGTCATCACGATGGAAATTCTTCGTCTTTATGGTTTCAGCTCTTTTTGTCTCAGATTAAAAAATGAATGTTAATATTGATCAAATGTCATCCGACACTCATCAAGGCCCTTAAGGAACGTAATATGAACTTGAAAAAAGCTCATTCGATTTTTAAGGGAGCTTAAACGGTCCATGAGAGACGAAATTCGCGGATACAGAGTATCCACAGCTTATTTCAATGTTCGATCTGACAAGACCGTGCGCCTTTGAAAAATCGATATCTCGATAGTGAATCGATGTATTGCAATTCGGTTTGCACCGGTCGAAAGCGCTTGCTTGTGACTGACAACCTCGAAAATTTCAGATCCATCCGAGTTTATTTAATGACCTTACAGGACCTCTCGCGGCCGCAGTTAGACATTTCTTGTCAGAGTTACGCTGAAACGGGGAGTAGTTCCCCCCTAAGATGATATTTTTTGGCTCGAAACTGCATTGGGCCCTCTCGGGACATCATTGGGACCCGAAAAAAAGCGGAACCGATATAATACGGCACACGACTGGTTCGTGAGAGACGAAATTCGCCTTTTTCCAGCCTCCAGCGCCCCTCTAAGGTCGATCTGACAAGACCGCGCGCCTTTGAAAAATCGATATCTCGAGAACGAATCGATGGATTGCGCACTGCGGTTTGGATTGGGCGGTAGCTTCAGCTTTTAGATAATTCTTGAAAAAAATTCAGATCCATCCAAGTTTTTAAACGGATCTTATGGGACCTCCCGCGGCCGCAGTTAGACATTGTACGTGAGACTTACGCTGGAGTTGGGGCCACGCCCCCCCCCCCCGATATAGACTTTATCGGTCCGACATTTGTCAGGGCCCTTAATGAACTTCATGTGAACTCAAAAAACTCACATATGACTTCTCACGGCGCATGCTAGGTCCATGAGAGTCGAAATTCGCGGATTTTAGAGAATCTTAGATTTCTGACCCTATACCGCGCGCCTTTGAAAAATCGATATCTCGAGAGTAAATCGATGTATCGCAATTCGGTTTGGACCGATCAAAAGAGTAAGCTTACCGGTACTCGCCGTTAAAATTTTGGATCCATCTGATTTCATTTTGAGACCTTACTTGAGTTACTTGGACCCCAGTTGGAATTATTTTTTCGGAGTTACGCTGGCAAGGGGGTCGCTCCCTCTCTTGGAAAACTGTGGAGGGGGCCCTTTGCTGGGGCATACATTCTATTTTTCACTTTTTTTTTTTTTTTTTTTTTTTTTTAATTTTATATTTGTGTCTAATCTAAGTTGGGGGAGGAGGAGGAGAGTACCTGCAAGTCAACCGGCAATTTACTTTTGATAGTGGCTGCGGGTCGAGGGTGCGGATTGCGGACTTTTAACTTGTTGTGGGGTTTACAGGGTGGCCGTGTCTAAACTTATGAGAAAAGAAGGCAACCACAGACCGGAAGAACGTTCAATTTCTGGTTCAGAGACCATGGACAAAGACATGGGCACCCGCAAAACAATTGCCCGGAGGGGCAACTTTTTGAATGTCAATGGAAGGTCTAGGGGACACCACCTAGAGACGGGCAAGTCTAGAGAACCCCCCCCCCCCACTTCCGCCCAAAATAGAAAATAAATCAATTATCCTTCCAAATGGTAGAAATTGTAAGTGATTGTAGCATGTAGTTGTATCAAAAGTAATTCTATTTTTGACGTGTTTGATATTATGAATAAAGTGACAGCATCAGATGATAGAAATAGTAAAAAGCTAAGTACAACTATTCCTTCTTTATTTTCATTGTCCTGATGAATTCTAAGAGTTAACCTATTTAAATTAACAAAACCAAAACTCTTGCCTATACATTCTCTAATCATGTAATTATCGACCAGAGGATTCTGAATTTTCAAGGAAGTTCGCAAAATTCTCGTTGCCAACGGTAGTTGCCAATGTAGACACGTTCATACTAGTAGATTTTAAAACTTCTTTCGGCGAGGGAGATGACGGGTGGGAAGTATGATGTCGTCTGAATCAGGAGGGGGTGGGGTAAAAATCAGGGGGAGGTCTAGATCTGGGGGGGAGAGGAATCCTGAAACTGGGGGGCGAGCTGTATAGTGGCAAGGGGCGGTTGGGCACCACTGCTTAGGGGGGGGGCTACTTCCCGCCCTGCCCCCCCCCTAAATTACGCCCCTAATTAAAATTGTAAAGTAAACTAAGAATAAAGTTTGTTAACTCTTACTCCTTTCGTTATTATTTGATCTTCGAATGTTCCGATTCTTTTTTATTGTAAAGTTTTGATTTTTCTGAATTAGGGGGGGGGGCGCCGCGCCGCCCCTCGGGGAGCGCCCATTGACAGATAAGGGAGAAAGGTAAGTGTAGGAATTTGCACGGGAATCCGGCGTAGTGTGCCGCAAAAATTACTACCAATGGCGGATCCAGAAAATTCTTTTAGGGGGGGGGGCTTCACGCCTATGAATTTTCAAATTTGCAGGGAGGAATTTATGCGATTTTTTCTGTTGAAAAAAGGCAAAGGCTACCGTGAGTTGGGGGGGGGGCGTGCCTTTCCCGAATCCGCCGCTGATTACCATGTAACACTGGGCCACGATGACCGATGTCGCATAAAACCAGGTAGAAGACCCGTGGCGGGCGTGGCATCCGTGATGGCTGTGAAATTGGGATGAAGTTGATGGACACACATCATTCATGCAATCTGCACAACGCGGCAAGCAACTGTTGTAGGCGTAGGTGCAGTAGTTCGTGGGGAGGGCAAAGGGGACGGGAGGTCGTCGCAAAACCATGGACGAAGATATAACTAAGGACTGCCGACTGTTGTTAGTCCTGTTTTGCTCTCGACCCCAGCGCTCCAAGCAGCGGTCAGCTGAACTACTCTTTCAAGTGAGCGATCCTGGCGATGTGTCCATGCTCACATGCTGTGCTACTGCTAAAACCGTTGTTGGAGTTGGTCTGTTACGCCATGGCTGTCAACTGTTGTCGGCGACCCAAGAGGATCAGATAACTCAGTATCTCAATGGAAGATCGAAAGCAAGGGAAATTCAGAATCAACTTTGGACAAGGTAACAGAAATCATCAGCAAATTAAAAGAGTCGCCTGATCTCTACTAATAAAACAAATGTCTATGTACTCTTTCTTGTTTGATTCCGTTTTGAGGTTAACTGTGATGTATAGTATTTCAGTCCTTGATTAATCATTTTCGACAATTCAGGAATCTTTCAAGAAATACTCCAGACGTTTGCTTTTTAGCGGATTTTGCTTCCTTTTAATTCGCTGATCATTTGTTCCCTTCGTTCAATCGTGATTCAAATTACCTACACGGTATACATTTGCGGGAAGGCATGGGAGAAAGGGAGCCGGAGCGGCCACCGCTGCAGCGGTTCGCTTTTAGTTGACCCTTACTGCTGCTTGGAGCGCTGCGGTCGCGCTCGAAAACCCGCTAACAGGTTTTAACACGGGCGGAGATAGGAAGTCGGCAGTCCTTAGTTATATCTTCGTCCATGGCTCGGAATGGTCTTAAAATTTTCCTTAGGATTTGATCTAGAACGCAACGTTCTTACATTTTCGAAAAGTTAACTCTAGCTCTCGCAATTAACGATTAAAGGCGGAAAAAGCATGGTTTCTGGACCGCGGAACAGTGGCGTTATCTAGCGGATGAGAATCTTACTACAGGTCGCTGAGGATTCACCTTAAAACGCAACGCCGATCGCGTTCCCCAAACGAACTCTTTTAGCGGACCGAAACATCAACAATAACAGGATTGGAAATTTGAAATCATCTAAATGCATTTTAAATCGCAGAATACACGAAACATGGACACAATCCTCTGATATAAAACCCCAATATCTCATACAGAAAATTTCGTTGAAGTCTGATCCAAATTAGTAACGTAATTACATTCCCAAAAATGCTTAACCTCAATCTTGGCCAAAAACTCCCGCCACAAAGAAAAAGCGACAAATTGGGAGGACACCGGATTGGCGGAATCACATGGGTCAATCGGTCCTCGAGGACCCGTTCTCGATACTGAAACCAAGCGATCCCCCGAGCGGACCCCCGAACCATGCCGTTCCTATAAGAAAAGCATTGTTGACCTTGTAGAAACGATTTCAATAGAGCATGACACTCATGCTCTGCGGAAAAAGCATGGTTTCTGGACCGCGGAACAGTGGCGTTATCTAGCGGATGAGAATCTTACTACAGGTCGCTGAGGATTCACCTTAAAACGCAACGCCGATCGCGTTCCCCAAACGAACTCTTTTAGCGGACCGAAACATCAACAATAACAGGATTGGAAATTTGAAATCATCTAAATGCATTTTAAATCGCAGAATACACGAAACATGGACACAATCCTCTGATATAAAACCCCAATATCTCATACAGAAAATTTCGTTGAAGTCTGATCCAAATTAGTAACGTAATTACATTCCCAAAAATGCTTAACCTCAATCTTGGCCAAAAACTCCCGCCACAAAGAAAAAGCGACAAATTGGGAGGACACCGGATTGGCGGAATCACATGGGTCAATCGGTCCTCGAGGACCCGTTCTCGATACTGAAACCAAGCGATCCCCCGAGCGGACCCCCGAACCATGCCGTTCCTATAAGAAAAGCATTGTTGACCTTGTAGAAACGATTTCAATAGAGCATGACACTCATGCTCTAAAAAAAAAAAATGGAAAAAATCCTAGAAAAACATTATTATAATCCATCCGATCCTGGGAGTTTTTCAAGTATCGCTAATTTGGCAAGAGCAGCTGGTGTGTCTAATCGCGAAGCTAAAAATTGGCTTTTGGCTCAAGATACATATACTTTGCATCGGTTGGCGAGAAAGAAATTCCCACGGAATAGGATTTATGTTGATAATAAGGACGAGCTATGGCAATGCGACTTGTGTGATATGAGAACTTTAAGTCAATATAACGATGGCTACAATTACATTTTGACTGTAATCGATGTGTTTAGCAAATTCGCTTGGGCGATCCCTTTGAAATCTAAACACAAAGAAAATGTCAAAATTGCATTTGAGTGTATTTTTGCGGGAGGCAGGAAACCTTACAATATTCAGACTGATAAAGGTAAAGAGTTTATAAATAAGGAAATGGTCGCATTTTTTAAGCAAAATGGTATTAATTACTATACGACTCGGAATCCTGACGTCAAAGCGGCAGTTATCGAGAGATTCAATAGAACTTTGAAACAGCGTATGTTTCGCTTTCTTAATTTTAAGAATTCGTACAGATTTATTGATCATTTATATGAACTTGTCGATGCATATAACCACAGTTTTCACTCGAGTATTAAAATGCGCCCTGTAGATGTCGACGATACAAAAGTGCTTCAGGTGTGGGGCAATTTGTACAAAGATTCGCGGCCCTCTCAAAAACCCCGCTTAAAAGTTGGTATGCGCGTGCGCATTGCTCGTAAAAAATCTTTGTTTGAGAAAGGATACGAAACTTATTTTACCGAGGAAATATTTAAAATTGTAAAGTTGAAAAAAAGACCTATTCCTGTTTATGAATTGGAGGATTTAAATGGGGAAAAAATAGACGGGTTATTTTATGAATACGAGCTGCAACCTGTAACCGTTGGAAAAGACAAGACTTATAAAATAGATAAAATATTGGGTAGAAGGAAAAAAAGAGGCATTCGTGAAGTTTTGGTCAGTTGGAAAGGATATCCTCCAAATTTTAATTCGTGGGTGCCGGAGTCTAATTTGATCGATTTAAGATGAATGCACATTTTTTCGTGGTTTTACCTTCAAATTCATCGATGGAAATATTCCCCGATAATACAGTTACGCATTTTAAGACGCAATTACCTAACCGTATCACTTTGTCCGGCTCATGGGAAGTTGGACTGTGTGAGATGCTTTTCACACACAGTTTTTTGCCGATTCCTTCGTCCGACTTTTGGATTCGAGCCACATATACGGAACCTGGGGAACGGGGCGAAGAAATTTTTAATTTCGAAGCGCAGAGTTTCGACTCGGTCGATGCCGTAGCTGACGCGATGAATAAAAATGAAGGATTTCGAAAGTTGGCAAAAGTTTCTATCAGCTCTCATGTTTGGTTTGAGCTTGATAGAAAGGTGTCAAAGATGACATTTAGTCCCTCTCTTACCCGACTTTTCAATGTCCCTCAGGGCTTCATTTATGGGGGGCGAATGTCTAAGTTTGAATTAAGTAAGGTTAATATGTCCGGTAACATTCCGAAGCAGTTGTTTGTTTATTGTGACGTCATCGAACCACAGCTCGTTGGTGATGCGTTAGCGCCTCTGTTACGTAACGTGAGTGTCGGTAAGTCTAGTGAATTGAAGGCGCGTGATCCGGCAGTGAATATATTCACACACCCTCACTACGTACCTGTCTTAAAACGCGAATTTCAAACACTAGAAATAGATATAAGAGATGGTTTAGGCTATCCTGTACCATTCTCAAATGGGCCTTTGACCGTGAAACTTCACTTCCGTAAAATTCAATAGTATCTGTGTTCCAAGAATTGTCCGAATTACCTTGTCTGTAAATGTATGGTTTACACCACCAAACTGGTTCGGGCGGAATCGTGGTATTCCGCGGTTCCCCGAATCAACGCGGGCATGGGATAGGAACCTTTCTACGTGGTCTGTTTCGCGCATCGTTGCCATATTTAAAGAGCGGTGCAAAAGTGGTCGGTAGAGAGCTGTTACACACTGGTTCTAATTTTTTGGACGATCTAGACGCTGACGTGCCTGCGAAAGAGGCTTTAGAATCTAGGTTGAAAGAGGCGGCGGGTAATTTGAAGAGAAAAGCTATAAACCGCGTGTTGACTGGCAAGGGTTATAAGTCTAAAAAACGAAAGAAATCTGTTCAGTCCAAGCGTCGCTCTCGCAAAAGAAAGACGTCGAAAAAAGTGATCCGGAAAAAAAAATCGCGCAAAACGGTGAAAAAACGGAGAGCTCTTAAAAATAGGAGAAAAAGGGCTATTAAAAATAATTTGACCGATATTTTTGGTTAGTTTAGTAAAAAAAAAAAAAAATTATGGCGTTTGTACACGCAAACAGTTGTTCTTGTTCAAAATCTGAGCTTGAATTATTCAGTTTACCCCCCACCCAGACTCATTTGGAGTCTGCGCAATGGTGTCAATATAAACCTATCTCTTCTCTCGTTGACAACGCTGCTATTGAGTTTGTAGTGCCCGGTCAAGGAGACGAATACATTGACCTAACTCACACTTTATTGAACATAAAAGCTAAGATTGTGAAAAATGACGACACCGCTTTGTTGGCCGCCGATGACAATAAAGTTGGTCCTGTAAATAATTGGATGCACTCTTTACTAAATCAAGTCGATGTGTATCTCAATCAAAAACTAGTTTCTTCGGCAAGTAATGCATACCCGTATAGAGCCTATTTTGAAAATTTGCTCAGTTACGGGCCTGCTGCAAAAGGGTCTCATCTGTCAACCGTCGTATGGGCTCGTGATCTTCCTGGGTCTATGGAGATACAAGGTAATACGGGGCTTACAAAAAGGAAACTTTTAACCAACCGCAGTGAAACCGTCGATATGATTGGTCACTTGCACTCTGACATTTTTAACCAAGAAAAATTCTTGCTCAATGGTGTCGAGTTAAAGTTGAAACTATCACGATCTCGCCTAGAATTTAATATTATTGGGGATGCTGGATACAAAGCCATAATTACTGAAGCGAATTTATTCGTGAGACGTGTCAAAGTTTCACCCACTGTTTTATTAACACATGCTAGAGGTCTGGAAAAAATGACGGCAAAGTATCCAATCACGAGAGTTGAGGTGAAAACGAATACGATTGCCCAAGGTGTTCAAAGCACCTCGTTAGACAATGTGTTTAACGGTCAGTTACCCACCAGAATAATCGTGGGCATGGTCACAAACGCTGCTTTTAACGGTACTACGGGTTCTAACCCCTTCAACTTTCAACACTTTGGTTTGAATTTCATATCTTTTCACATCGATGGTCAACAGGTGCCCGGTGTAGTGTTAAACCCTAATTTTGACTCTAATGAGTACGTGCGAGCGTATCACACGCTATTCTCGGGTACCGGCATCCATTATTCCGATTCGGGGAATGAAATTTCGAGAGATGATTACGGAAAAGGGTATGCTTTGTTTGCTCTGGACCTTACCCCCGACCTCGAGGCTAATGTTAAATCCCACTGGAGCCTTGTTAGACATGGTAGCGTTCGAATCGAGTTGAGATTTAAAGAGGCTCTCGAAGCACCAATCAGTGTGGTGTCCTATGCCGAGTTTGACAACATAATAGAAATTGATAAGAACCGAAGTGTCATTGTCGATTACGGAGCATAATATTTGTATATTAACTGGGTGTTCTTTATTATTTCCTCATTTGGTTTCTCGTTTTCATCGCGTCAAGATGCGTTTTGTAATAACTATTCAAGGGTTCAAAAGTGTTTGCAACCGTTTCATTGTAAAAGAGTGTGCTCTATTCACTCTCGATGAGAGGAGTCTGTATCATTGGTTGATCAAACCGCCCTTCGATTTGTCCGAGTTGGACAACGGACGTCGGAGGGAGGCAAGCTATTTAACCCATAATTTACACGGGTTGCGCTGGGAAGACGGGGACATTGATTACTCCGATTGGATCCGTTCGTTGAAACTGATTTCCGATAGAGCAGAGACCATATATGCAAAGGGGAAAGAAGCAACATTGTTTTTGTCTACCCTCCTAGGCGTCGCTGTTACTAATTTAGAGGACTTGGGGTGTCCGTCTATCAAACATCTAACTGGTGTGAGTTACAACTGTATTCACCATAGCTTACTCAAGGAAAATTTTAATTGTGCTTTAACCACAGCAATATTATTGAGAAATTGGGTCTACTATTATGAACACTCTACAGCTAGCAGCGAAACTTCGGACAATACCCCTAAAAAACGTGTTACTGTGTGCGGCTGACACTCTCCCCAACACTGTTCCTGTACCTTGCGGGATAATCGTAAACACCGACCCTAGTTACAAAGAGGGGGCTCATTGGGTTGCTATTTTCATCGATGAATATAGGAACGGTGAATATTTTGATAGCTATGGGTTTCCACCGGTTGTTGATTTGCATATAAAATTTTTAAGGTCAAATTGCCGGAAATTCTCTTACAATACGAAAGGTCTCCAAAATTTCGACTCTACCGTTTGCGGTCAATACTGTCTGGTTTTCCTTTATTTTAAATCAAAAAATTACAGTCTGCTCAAATTTCAAAACATGTTTACCGAAAATTTTCGTGAAAACGACAAATTTTTAGTAAAAAAATACCGCGAGTGTTTCAAAAACAGTCGGGTCAGTGAGCCGATTGGTAATTTCAAAATTCAATCTTGCCGGTGCCGGAGAGGGGGCCTATGATAACGAGGTTAGGTTAGGTTGACGGGAGGAAAAGAGAGTGGAACCTCAGCGGGGCCAGTGGGGACCAGCGGAGGTGGTGGGGAGCGGGTACGATAGAGCGGTTGGCGGGGAAGGGGGTGCGTTCATATGCAGCGCGGCGCGGCGGCGACGGCGGAGGGTGCTTGTCACTTTCGTATCACACACGGTCGAGTTCAGTTGATAAAAATGGAATCCGCGCCTAAATTGGAATCCTCTCAAACCCTAAAATTTCAGGGTGCTCTGATCCACCCTACCCTCCAAGACTCGAGTTTTTTCTTGTCTCCCGATGGTGTCAAGCAAATTGTCGTGGGACACTCTTGCAACAGAAGTTTCACCACTTGCATTAAATTTTACAAGTTGAGTTCACCACTGAACGGTCTCGTCCTCAACGCTTCCGAATGGCACGATTTGATTTCTTGTCAGAACGAGATCGACCTTTACTTTCAAAATGGACAATCCCGCAGTGCGCTTTTGCTTGGGTCTGTCCAGCGATCGGTGGATTTCACCAGTTTATATGAAAAAAGATCAATAATTATTTCGGAGACTCTACCTCCTACCGGTTATTTCCCGAGGCAGATCGTTTTTCAAGAGCCGACCTGGAGGGTTTTCAAATCAATAATTCCTATTGTTGACGCTTGTGTCACAAAATGTTTGTGCAACGAACAAAAACTTTTGAACATTTTATCTCGTTTAAGTGATCATTTAAAGTTCGATTTGGCTGAATATTACGATAGAAATAGAATAATCAGTAAACTAATGGACACAAAATATTCCGACTTGTTCTCTACTGGATTTAACAACGATGATGTATACATGTTTAAAGAAGTTCAATTCGCTTGCTCCGATTTCATGTTTGATTTTATTTTGGATAAATATATCGGTTAAATATAAAACAGCGCCTGAATTCCTGGAATGGTGTGATGGAAAATTGCATCTGATCATTCTGCCTCCAACATTCATCGGTGAAATGCCCGGTTATGTGCGGTCAACAAATGAAGAAGAAGAAAACTTGTTCTGGAAAAAATGTGATTCTAAGTGTCCGTTTTTTCTTGAAAACGGGATTGATGTGTGTGGGTGTTACTGATTCAGGTATCGAATCGACAAGTGCGTGAAAAATCAGCCGCTGAGGTCTTTGACTAGAACCAATAGGTGCTACGGATTTTTGAAAGTGTCTGAAATTCTACGACTGAGGTCTTTAACTAGAACCAATAGGTATCGTAGAATTTGGTTTGCGTGTGGAAATATCAATCGCGAACTTTCTTCTTCTTTCTTTGCATACCCCTGGCCTGTAATCTTTTTCTCCGCTACTACATCGTCCAATTTCCGGCCTCGTTTTATTTTTAATCATCACTAGTCATCCAATTGAAAAAAAAAAAAAAAATTGTATTTTTAGCTTGTAAGTCGAAATCATATTTTAAGTAATCAGTATTTCTAAAATAGTGTCTATTTTAGATTGCAAAGAATATCCCCCCTATGATTGTAAACACATGTATTCCCAGATAGGTAGGGCTTAGATTTTCTTTATAGGAAATACATTTTTTCTTTTACCTCATTTCTGTTGTTCTCTTTTGTCTTGAAACGATCCTTTTATTATAATATATACAGTTGTATATTCTGATTCATAAAAAAAAAATTGGTAGAATCCTATGGGTTACGAAATGGAGGGAAGGGGGGGGGTTTCTTTTTCCTATTCGTTGAAATTCGTTACGGTTGTAAATAGTTTACGTGATTGAACTAATTACAAGCGTGTATACGATCATGCTACCGCATGCACTATTCTATTCTCGAAATAGTAAATGGTTCATTTGGTATCATTCACGTACATACAAATGTCAAGATTGGCTTGTTGCAGTATAATAATTTATTTATTATAGAAATATGTAGAGTCTTTATTCAATGAACTGTTGTTGAAATTCAGTCCTGGGGTAGTACTGTTTTGCCAGACAATCATGCAGTTTTCAATGTAATCTATTATGAACTGCATGATTGTCTGGCAACACAGACTCTTGATTGAATGATTAATGGATTACATGAAAATTTAGCTGAGAAAACAGCGCTAGCCCAGTGCGAATTTAACATTGGTTAATTATTGGTAAAAATGGGTTTTTTTAATATAACCCATTTGAATTCTATATAAATCCTGACGGGTCCTCGTCAAAACAGACTCTTGATGAACCCAAGAATGATTAATGGATTCCATTAAAAAAACCCTTTTTTAGCTGGGAAAACAGCGCTAGCCCAGTGCGAATTTAACCTTGGTTAATTATTCGTAATGGGAAAACAGCGCTAGCCCAGTGCGAATTTAACCTTGGTTAATTATTCGTAAAAATGATACGGTGGATTTTTTAATACAACCCGTTTGAATTCTATATAAATCCTGACGGGTCCTCGTCAAAACGGCATTCAAATGGGTTGTGTGTAGGAATATATGTGGTTTCAAATTGGACCCTAGTTTCCAGCATTCAAATAATTGTTTGTAGGAATACAGGTGGTTTCAAATTGGACCCTATTTTCGGGTGGGTGCTCACCCTTTTTTTAAAAAAAAACGTCTTCGAAAGATTCATATTCTCCCCTTCCACCAAACTCCCCTATCTCAATTCTCCACCTTCCACCCCTATCTCAATTCTCCCCCTTCCACATTTCCCCTATCTCAATTCTCCCCCTTCCACATTTCCCCTATCTCTATTCTCCCCCTTCCACATTTCCCCTCATTCGGTCCCAAGCGCGGACCCTGCTACTGCTGATGCTGAGCGCGAAGAATTTTTAACAGACTATGAAAAATTAGGGTTGTTCGATCATAATTGGATTGTCATTCCAATATTAGGGTTTCTTTGCTGTTTAACCGTCCAACTGCTGAAATCAAGTTTCAAGTTGAGATTGCAGCGAGGGAAAGTTGGAACCATTTTATTTTTTCCATCAAGTATAATCCATCATAGTACGCATTTGAAACGTCAAGAAAGTGACTGTCCACGAAATGACGAAGTTTTTAACTTCTTATCAAACAAACTTTTAACTTAGTGGATGAGAGCTTTTGTCATGAATTTTTGATGGGCTCAACAGTAAGCTGCGACCCCAAACCCTCCGTCCAAGTGGTGCAGTTGACGGCTGGACAAGTCCGAGATGGATTAGGGATGATTTGAACTTTAAGACAAACAAAACTTACAAATTAACCTCGAAAAGTGCGAATCGAGAGAGAGGCATCTCTCTAAGGTCAGTGAATACGCGTAAATGCTTTTGTAGGTATGATAGTCTTTCTATGTTGAAGTTAGAAGTTCCAATGGTAAGTTGTTAAAATCTCGTGAAATGAATAATAAAAAAAGTACGACAAAAAAAAAAAAAAAAAAAAAAAAAAAAAAAAAAAAAAATCGGCTTCCCCTTTTTTTTTTTTTTTTTTTTTTAATTTTAATTTTTTTCTTTTTTTCCTTTTAATTTTTTTATTTTTTATTTTTTTTTTTTTAATTTTTAATTTTTTTCTTTTTTTTCCTTTTAATTTTTAATTTTTTTTTTTTTTTTTTTTTTTTTTTAAAATTTTAAATTTTTAATTTTTCTGACCACATTTCCGATTAGAGGTAGTTTCAGAAGTATAGGCGGACCAAAACCATAATCTTCGGCGAATTTTCAACTTTCATTCCTTCAAATCAATACCGAATTTGCTACTCACTTTATTCTTTTGCGTTTAAAGTTTTCCTCATTGAAAAGTGAACACTCAATTTCATTTTCATTCTTTTTCATCGAGTAATATCAGAAATAATGTTGACAAATTCCAAAGATTATGAGTCTAGATCCGCCTACACTTCTGAAAGTACCTCTACTTTGAGATGATTTGTAGCCATGATTGATTGGTTTTCGAGGTAGTTAGAAAAATAATCCCTAAATTTGGTTTCTCGCTTGACTTAAAAAAAAAAAAAAAAAAAAAAAAAAAAAAAAAAAAAAAAAATGACATCAATTTTAAAAGTGCGTCTTTTGAATCCTGCAACGTTGCATTGAGATTAATCTGCGATTATTTTTTTTCAGGTCTTGCTTCGTGACCCCTCTATGTAACAACTCAAAACGAGAGATAAATAACGAGTAAACGTACGGTAAGGTGTTAATCTGCGGTTCAATGACATCACACATTTTTCGAAACCTCCTCCGGCAATACAGCTCGGCAGGGAAGAACTTTTTTTTTCAGTCTTTTACAATTTATTCCGCTTCAAAACTATATACGTGTGATGAAAGCCGCAAGAATTTTCTCATAAAGCAGTCAGACGAACGTACAAACCAACGAACGGACGGCCAATTCGAGTTCGTGTGAAATAAGGACCGTAGACGATGACGCACGGTGGGTATGGAAAACGGCCAGTTTAGTGGCCAAACTTCAACAATATAATTGAGGCCATTCCCTTAAAAGAGGCCGATAAAACAAGCTGGTGTGTACTCAATCTGAGAAATTAGAATTATATTTGAATGGTGACTTTTGTCTGAATACAGCATTGTTTTCTTTAATAGGCCAATTTCCAGAGACGGCTTCGATTGAAAATCAGCTGGAATTTTTGCAATACCAGAAATAATTACAAACACTTAGCTCACACTTTCGAGCTAAACAGTTTTGAAATTGATTTGAAATTTTTGTTATACTCTTATTGAAGGTTTGAAAAACGGTCAGTTTAGTGGCCAAACTTCAATAATATAAATGAGGCCATTCCCTGAAAAAGAGCTCAAAAACAACAGGTGAATTCAATCTGAGAAATTGGCATTGTGATTTGAACGGTGACTTTTGTCTGCATCGTGCAAATTTTGTTTTGTTGGCCGTTTTTCTAGAATCGGCTTCAATTGAAAATCACATAAAATTTTCGCACTACCAGAACTACTCTCACACGCTTAGCTCACACTTTCGAGCTAAACAGTTTTGAAAGTGATAGCCAGGGCAAAATGGGGTTTGACCCGGAATAAATTGCAACAGAAGCTTCTATGGCTAGAAAGTTGATTATTGATACTATCTAAAGAAGATATAAAAAATTCGCAAAAATCTGAGTACGGGAAAGGGGGTTTTGCTCCCCTCCCCCCGAATTAGAAATGATTGTTTCACTCTTCTTGATTAAGGTTTGAAAGAAAGGGGAAATGGTATAAGAGTCGCAATACAATATTCAACCAGTGGCGTAGCGTGCAATTTGGCAACGTGGTATTTTGTTCATTTAAACCCATGTAAAAAGTCGAATGCGAAGGTGTTCACCGAACACCCAACACTTCGATCTTTTCCATGGGTTTAAATGGAAGAACTGCAACGTTGTCAAATCGCACGCTACGCCACTGTATTCAACATGCTTGGCAATTCTAAAGAGCTTTTACGACTGCCATCTTCTTCATTGCTTTGAAACGATAGTTTTAGGTTATTTTTTAACTTGCTGAATCTTGCGGTCGCCAAAGCTTTCATTTCTGAAGTCTGTGCGACGCGAGCTTGCGAGCGTAATGAAGCCGTCTTTCGAGACTCATCGAGTCGCGGACTCTCGCGCGACTATTCCCGGCCAAAGGGGGGTTCTGCGCGTCCATAGTCCATACTGCCATGCGTCCATACGTCCATACGTGGCGCTATTAGGGTCAGCAGTGATTTGTGGAGATCTTAGCACTCGCAAGAATTGAAGGGTGGGGGGGGGAGAGAAGGGATTGATCAATTTATCGCAGCCGTCCGGCAGACGCGCGACGCGATGTCTCTCTCTCTCTCTCTCTCTCTCTCTCTCTCTCTCTCTCTCTCTCTCTCTCTCTCTCTCTCTCTCTCTCTTTCTTTCCTCTCTCTCTCTCTCTCTCTTTCTCTCTCTCCCTCTCTCTCTCTCTCTCACTCTGTCTCCCTCTCTCACTCTGTCTCCCTCTCTCCCTCTTTTAGTTTCTTTCTCTCTCTCTGTCTTAGTCTATTTGAATGCGTGTGTTAGAGAGGAACAGAGATAAGGGATAAAGTCTCGCGATGGCTCTCTTCTTCCATCATTTTCTAACACACGTCTTTGAATGGCCGGAGAGAGGAAATGAGAGAGAGAGAGAGAGGAGAAACAATTCGCAAATCCTCCTCTGGGTGCAATGCAAGGCCCGTCGCATTGCATGTAGAGAGGTAAAAAGTCTT
This sequence comes from Trialeurodes vaporariorum, assembly GCA_011764245.1. Taxonomy (NCBI): domain Eukaryota; kingdom Metazoa; phylum Arthropoda; class Insecta; order Hemiptera; family Aleyrodidae; genus Trialeurodes; species Trialeurodes vaporariorum. The sequence continues at coordinate 50,034,433 of VMOF01000013.1, read as the reverse complement.
AGAGGGGCTCTGACCGTGCGACGCGACGCCGACGCGGTGAGATTCCGCGAAAGTCTTGCGCGGGCACTTTCATCATTTTGTCCGGTCAAACGCACCAAGGACAATTTCTACACCTTTTGTTTGTTTGGTTTGTCGCGAGTTTGAAGGACGGAGACGTTGGAAAAATGTCAGAGATTAACGATGGAAAAATGTCAGAGATTAAAGATTGACACCTATGGTATAGGTACGCTGATTAATAAATCATCAAATAATAATGAGCATAATGACATAAAAATGTCGAAATAATCTTACTAAAAGTTACAAAGTTTTTTGTCATTCCCGTGAACTTTGTTTTGGTGGACATGACATATCTAGGAACAGTACAATTTTGTCCAAACATAAGTCGGTCAGTCGATCCCTGGTGCTATGAGGCAGTAGTGTATCAGGAAGGGGTCATACACCAGAGGCGACTCGACCACTCTGGCAACCGTGCTTCTCATTAACTTTCTGCAAAATAATCGATTTTTTAAAATGCTGGCACCTTCATGTCAAAACCAGTGGCGGCTCGTGAAATTTGGCAACCGTGTCCTCCTCCTATTTAACCAATGTAAAACAATCGATTCTCCCGGAGGCTGCCAGCCTCCGCAAGAATCGATTATTTTACCTACGTTTAAATGAAAAACTTGTATGGTTGCCAAATATCACGAGCCGCCACAGGTCAAAACTATTTCAAATTAATCCCAGAGGAGCAGACAGTGGCGGATCCAGATCCAGCCCTTGCGAACGGGAGGGGCGAATTTTGGGATTTTTACCACCTAGTGACCCCCTTTTCTTATTTTCGCTCTTGCTTTGCCCCTTCCTCTCAACTCTATTCCCACTTTTTGGGCCGAACGGGGGGAGGGGGGGCGGCGATCGCCCCCTTCCCCACCCACCTGTATCCGCCAATTGGGAGCAGAGGAGACTTTTTGAGAGCCCTCCACTGTATAGGCAATTGAAGTCCGCTTTAAAAGCACGCAGGTCTACTCGTAAGTCTATATTCCTATTTGAAAATACATCGGCGGTGCCCCGGAAGCGCAGAGGGGACGTTTTGAGAGCCCTGAGCCTTGTCAGCTGATAGAAGCCCACCAAAACAACAGGGGTGCTTGTAAGTCTGTTTTCCTATTTGAAAATACATCGGCGGTGCCCCGGAAGCGCAGAGGGGACGTTTTGAGAGCCCTGAGCCTTGTCAGCAGATAGAAGCCCACCAAAACAACAGGGGTGCTTGTAAATCTGGTTTTCCTATTTGAAAATACATTGGCGGTGCCCCGGAAGATTAGAGGGGACGTTTTGAGAGCCCTGAGCCTTGTCAGCTGATAGAAGCCCACCAAAACAACAGGGGTGCTCGTAAGTCTGTTTTCCTATTTAAAAGTACATTGGCGGTGCCCCGGAAGAGCAGAGGGGACGTTTTGAGAGCCCTGAGCCTTGTCAGCTGTTAGAAACCCACCAAAACAACAGGGGTGCTCGTAAGTCTGTTTTCCTATTTAAAAATACATTGGCGGGGCCCCGGAAGAGCAGAGGGGACGTTTTGAGAGCCCTGAGCCTTGTCAGCTGTTAGAAGCCCACCAAAACAACAGGGGTGCTCGTAAGTCTGTTTTCCCATGTAGAAATACATTGGCGGTGCCACGGAAGAGCAGAGGGGACGTTTTGAGAGCTATGAGCCTTGTCAGCTATTAGAAGCCCACCAAAACAACAGAGGTGCTCGTAAGTCTGTTTTCCCATTTAGAAATACATAGGCGGTGCCCCGGAAGAGCAGAGGGGACGTTTTGAGAGCTCTGAGCCATGTCAGCTGTTAGAAGCCCACCAAAACAACAGGGGTGCTCGTAAGTCTGGTTTCCTATTTGAAAATACATTGGCGGTGCCCTGGAAGAGCAGAGGGGACGTTTTGAGAGCCCTGAGCCTTGTCAGCTGTTAGAAGCCCACCAAAACAACAGGGGTGCTCGTAAGTCTGTATTCCTATTTGAAAATACATCGGCGGTGCCCCGGAAGATTAGAGGGGACGTTTTGAGAGCCTTGAGCCTTGTTAGCGAATAAAAGCTCACAAATGAGAGTAGAAGACTTTGTTTTGAAGTACGTTCCGGAAGCATGGACGAATACAGGAATCCGTCTTTGTATCTCTGTATCTAATCCGTTCATACGCAAGAGTTAGAAAAGGATAGCGGGGGGGTCATCACGTGACTCTAATCCCTAGCTCCGTCCTTTTCTAGCGCACGAATTTAAAAGGGTGAGGAAGAGAGGCAGACAAATGTCAGTATCCTATGCACCCAAGTTCAGAAGACCCATCTACGCCTCGGTTACAGCTCGATGTGTTCCAGAATCTAGAGTCACGCGAATCCCTGGATTCGATCGCTTTGCAAAAAATGTTGTTTCCGGATAATATGCATGTAGAAAGTAAATGAGGCTATGTAAAATTTTGGTTGAATTGAGGGGGACGGTACATTGCGTAAGTACCGAAGGAACAAGGCGGCAATTAAAAAGAGGATACAAAGACATAAATTATGGGGAACAAGACAAGCAACAACAGAAGGGAGACCGCGGACGCTTGCAACGCAAAACGCCGACCCTAAAATTGTAAAAAAAAAAAAAAAAAAAAAAAAAAAAAAAAAAACTTTCGCAATAAAAATTTCTGACTCGTCAGCAGCGGGGGTGGGGGTGAGGACGAAGTGGTCCGGCTGTTGTTAATTAGCCCGGGGGAAAAATCATTCGATGATGCCAAATCAGACAGTCAGACAATCGACTGAAACACTAATTTAAACTATCGATTGATTTTTCTTATAGTGCGCCTTTTGCAAACTTATACTGTAGCAATGACAAGAGTTGTGTCTGCTGCAAAATTACTTGAAAATAACGGTGAGTATCAGAAAGTCCCAAAACTGACTCATGAGCTCAAGAAATGAATTAATACGAAACGAATTTCTAACCCATATATGCCCATTGGGTAGTTAATGACCTTTTCGTTGCGTTTTCTTTGGACCAAAATTGTAGAAAAGGTAGGCTAATTTCACACAAACACCAATTTTGGGATTTTTCAGCATGTATCATTTTGCTGAACCAAAATTTTTCACATTTCTCATTTTTTAATTTTTTCAACTTTCAACTCCAAGATGGTGTTTCTTGAGAGCAGAAAAGCCCAAAAAAAAACTTAAAATGTCTAATAATGTTGGGCATAAATGGGCTAATATGGTTGTCACATACAGCGAATCGCAACAACAGGGAAGTTCGAAACAACATGGGAAAGTTGCAAGGGTCTACAATTTTGTGTTTTTCATAAAGAAAACGATAATATTTGATGATCTGAGAACAACTGTGCCTTTGGTTTTATCATGAATGTCCCAGTTTTGGAGATACACACGAGTAAAGTTGTAGAAAACCGTGTGTGTAGTGACGTCACTATGCGGAGTCCCCATTTAAAACAAATGTATTTTGGGCCAAGATCTCATCTCCGGAGCAATAGGACTTAATTAGAAACCGAAGGCATCTTTATTCTCAGCTCAGCAAATAATTTCATTTTCTCTTAAACAAAACATTTCAGAACATTGCAACTGCCCCCCCCCCCTCCACACAATGTAGATTTCTCTATGCTGGGAATAAGTGATTCATCATGGAGGAAGCTGGAATTGAATATGACTCACCCATCGTGATTTGCGATTTGACAGCCATATTGATTTTTTTTTTTTTAGTTCCAAACTTTATTTTCCAGTTATTTCACTCTATCATTGACCCTCTTAACGTCTGGAAAGTAAGTTCGCCACAGAACCATTGAAAACGCAGCTTTTCGACCAGTATAAAGTTCAACTATTTTCTTAAGAAAAATATCCTCAACCTAGCCTTTGAAAAATTGCTGTCAGTTGAATAAAAACTTACCCCTTACAAATACATTTAATGGTAACTGTGTCCAATCCACTAACAATGTAACTTTAGTTCCTTTTCAATGATTTTCCCGCCGATGCATTATGTATTAGTGTATTACAAGTATCATTGTTAACAACAATTATCAATGAACCTATTCTCTTTCGTTCGACTTAGCAACTAGGTACCCACTTCGAAAATAAATGAAATAATTATCAGAACGTTAGGGTAGGCTTGTCGTAAGAGGGTTGGGGGGGGGGGGGGGGGGGTTAGGCGGGTTGCGCCGCCGTTCCTCCGTGGGGAAAGGGTATAAGAGATGTTAAGGGTAATTAAGACAGAGTCGTAAAAATGAAGAAATAAAAATGTCATATCTTTCCACGTACCGTCGTCCGCCTCGGTAATTGAGGGTTGGTTGGCAATATAGAATAGGGGAGAATCGGGCAAAATGAGCAAAAAAAAAAAAAATAAAAAAAAAAAAACAAAATACAAAAAAAAAAGCTAGGATGAGTTTAGATGACTCATACTTACAGGGTTAACGAAAAAAAAAAAAGAAAAAAAACTCGTTGCCAATTCACATAATCGACGTGAGAAACAGTTTTGAAACAGCTTGAGAATCGTTTCAACCAGTGCCCAATGGGTCTGTTACAAAGTTTTTCCTACATCATTGAAGAAGGTACAGTCCCGTGTATTATCACATGAAAATAACGATTGGATTTTTAAAATTTTCCAAAATTTACTTTCATCAATGAGTAAATTTAAATGAAATTCAACGATGGCGGTGCTATGCGAGTCATATGCAGGGAAAAGTGATTCGTCATAAAGTAACCATAGACGAATTAGATGGGGCTCGAGACTCCCCCTGGCCCCTTGCACTATATGGTCTGAGATCGAAAAAAAAGGGGGGGGCCAACAATCACTGATAAAAAATCATCAAACATAATCGTGTTCAAACTTTTAAGCTTAATGGGGCAGTTGCAAGGGTCTGAAATGTTGTGTTTTTTATTAAAAAAAAAAAAAAAAAAAAAAAAAAAATTAAAGTACTCGATGAGCTGAAACCAAAGATGCCTTTGGTTTTCAATTTAGTCCCATTGTTCTGGAGATAAGATTTTGGCCCAAAATACATTTTTTTTTAAACGGGAATTCGGGAATTCCACGCAGTGACGTCACTAAGCACACGACTTGTTACAACTTTACACACTGAGAGACTTATTTTTTTAATCCAAGGTGTATTTCGTTTGTGTTAAAGAAACTGCACAGTGAAACATTGACTAATGGGGAATTCCTTTAACCCAAGGAAAATGTCTTCAGCTACAAGTAAAAGATTCCTTGTTGTGACAGTGATTCTCCTTCATGCAATCAGAACTTACTTCGCGCAAGGAAAACTGTCACAAAGTAAACGTGTTTCCTTTAAAGAAGTGATTTTTACAAATTTACACGTGTGTACCTCCAAAACCGGGACACTTATGAAAAAACCAAAGACGCCGTCGTTCTCAGCTCATCAAGTACTATCATTTTCTTTATAAAAAAACACAACATTTCAGACCCTTGCAACTGCCCCATTTAAAACTTTCCAGTGACATATTTTCTAGGTTTAAAAAAAACTTAGAAGGCTCCGTGATTAAAACAAAATGGTTTTCAACGCTTCTTAAATTCATCTTGCATTTTTTTGGTTCATAATCTTGAATTTTTCCCTTAAAATTGCGTCCAGGACAGGGGCGTCATTTCGAGTCTGGCCTTGGGGAGGGGGGGGGGCAAAAATCTGATGACCTTTTTTTTATTTTTTTTATTTTTTTTTTGCTCATCAGTATAATTTTAGAGCCTTAGAGCCGGCTTGGGGTCCTGGGGGGGGGGGGGCGGCAAAATCTGATGACTTTTTTTTTTTTTTTTATTTTTTTTTGCTCATCAGTATAATTTTAGAGCCTTAGAGCCGGCTTGGGGTCCTGGGGGGGGGGCAAAATCTGATGACTTTTTTTTTTTTTTTTGCTCATCAATATAATTTGAGCCGTTTCTAAGCCTGACTTCAAATCCTTCGGGGGGGGGGGAGGGGCTTCTACCCACCCTCTCCCCCCCTCAAATGACGCCACTGGTCCAGGAAATTCCATATTATTTCGATATCTACACCGAGCGACGGTGCCAGGAATTTGCCTATCTCTCTCTTTTCGACCATTTAAATGCGTGTGTTGAAAGAGGCCGCAGTCAAGCGGCTTTCACCCCCTCTAACCTATCCTCGTTTAACACATGCTTTTAAATGAACGAAAAGAGAGAGAGGAGAGTAGTCTCTTTAAACGTGCGTTTTTTTTAAGGGAAAACTCTCACTCGCACTCGGCTCAGCCAAAGCGACGCATTTGCATCGCTTTGAACCGCACACGAAATTCCTTTCGCATCACGGACTTGTAATAAAGAACTAATACTGAATACTTGCTACCCTCCTTCCACTCACCCCTCCCCCCCCCCCCCGGAGGAGAAAAGGAGGTCGATATCATTTTTCGGTACGAAAAAAAAAAAAAAATAAAATAAAGTCGTTAAGATTAAAGGATGCGTTCCTCCGACCCCCATCGTATGAATACGAGCATTAAAATTTTATGTTTATTCTTCGCTCCTTTTTCAACCCCCCTCAGCCCCTCCAACCCTTATATTAGCCAGACGGTAGATATTGCTCCGGGGCTTATGTGAAATAAAAAAGGGCCCCGCAAGCGGATAGGGAGATTGTGGAACCTGGACGACAAAAAGCGGGGGAACGGTGGATGGGGGGGGGGGGAGAAAAAATTATTCGAATTTGATGAATCGTAAAGACAGTCGCGTTCCATACCATCGTTCTAACACTATGCGTGGGTGCGTCGTAAGTGCGGACCGGAACGTATATATGAGTCGAATGAAAGTCTCTGTTCCCCTTGTTTTTTTGTTTTTTTTTTTGGGGGGGGGGGAGGTTAGGTGGAGGTAGAGGTAGGGAAGTTTCCGGTTTGGAGACGACGACAAAGTACAAAGCTATGAGCTGAAATTTTCCATCCCGATTTCTTTCCGCGGAGATGTTTCCAGAAAACTTGGAACACGTTTCCGAAAAAGAGAAAACCGGGAGAAAAGTTTCAGGATATTTATACACAAAGAAGTTTTTTTTTTTTTTTTTAGTTTAAATGCAAATGCGGAACATTAAAGAGGTAACTTAAATTCAATAAAGGTTAAACTGGACTGCGCTGATAGCATCTAAGGAGGATTATTTCATACTAATAGAAAACAACAAAATTTGAAACCTTATACAACTGTCCCATTTCGGTGACCGAAATTATGACTCGGTAACTCGAGCGAATAGCTGACATGTGACATCGCACCATACGTATTTCTTTTTGTTTTTTATCATGGGAAAGTCTATCTGCGGTTGTAAAAGAATTAACACCCGACGATTCCTGCAGACCTGTTTCCAGACTGACAAGACACAACAGGCAGGTACCGTCACTGGCGGATCCAGGAACCTATCCTTCTTTCTCTTCTCCCATTAGAACGCGTATGATAGAAAAGGACAGATTAGGGGCAGTCGCGCGATTTTCGCCCTCTCTTCTATCCTTTGCTAACACATGCATTCTAATGGGAGAAGAGAGAGAGAGGGACAATAACTTGGAGCTGCTAGTGGGTACCGTGTGAACTTTCCGCAACATTTAAATGAGTTTGTCTCTCGAGACGTTTCGAATCGAGCCAATGTCTCGAACACTGCACACTCATCAGAGGGGCCTGAGCCCCCATCATTGTACCCCACAGTAGCTCTGTTTCGAAAAATCAAGCGTCTACCTTAACGTTTATCCGTACAAAGCGGCACACCTGATGTTTCGAGCTCCCTTTTTCACGCGCAGGCCCCGCCTCAATTATCCGCGTTTTGAACCCGCGCGTTTTTCAAACTCGACAGGTTTTAAACGGAGAGAATAAGTCGCGCGTTGCGTCGCTCGCGCTACGATTCCCGCGCGTCAGTGCAGCGTGAAAAACCGGGGCTTCAATTAGCTTGAATAAACAATCCGAGTGAATGAGCGCACATGAAGATGAATGTTGCCAGACGTTGCACGAGAAAGTATGAGGCTCTTGATAAATTTTGCCATAAGGAATAAGGTATAAATGCACCAGTGAATGACAGTGGCGTAACTGGGGGGGGGGGGGGGGGGGGGGTAGATGCTCTTCTGAACGTGACCCCCCCCCCCCCCCCAACGGTAATGAGAGAGAACGTGTATAAAAGTAAGGGAAAGTAAAAGGAAAGAAAAGAAGAGTTTTCACTTCGAAGAAAACGAAAGAAAAAGAGAGTAAAAGAAAAGGAGTGATAGAAAAAGAAAGAAATAGCAGGAGAAGGGAACAAAGGAGGAGAAAATTAAAGGGGAGAGGGGAAGGCGAAGATATTGATTTAACTGACTAAATCAATAAACATTAATGAAGCTCGGGTTGACACTCCGTTTTTTATCGTAATATTTTGTTTTTTGTATTTGTTTTTGTTTTTGTTTTTTCTTCTTTACAATCTCAGAGTATAGGATTTTGAATCCAATTTAGCTGTTTGAATATGTTTAGATATTTATATATGTTGAATAGCAATGGCCATTGGTCAATGAGCTGCTAGTGAAGCGGCCCCAGTTTCAAAAGATATGAAAACCCTTGAGAGCGATCGACTCCATTTGCCAAGCTGAATCGATAGAGGGGTCACAAGCTGGGTTTTGACGGCATCACCTTTTCGCCCGTGTTGCATAGCCATGAGGTACTAGTGAAGCGGCCCAAGTTTCAAAAGATATGAAAACCCTTGAGAGCGATTAACTCCATTTGCCAATCTGAATCGATGGATGGGTCACAAGCTGGGTTTTGACGACAGCACCTTTTTGCTCATGTTACATAGCCATAAGGTACTAGTGAAGCGGCCCCAGTTTCTACGTGAATAAACAATTCATTTACGTGTAGCAAAAGTTAATGAGAGTCTCATTAGTAAATTTGTCTACCCTCACGTCTTGCCTTTCTATATTTTGGAATTTTAGTTTGAACGAAAACAAAAAATCGATCTGATCTCCACAGTCTCCGAGTGAATAGTTTGCGCTCGGTGAATGGTTCATTTCCGTGAACCGAATCCAATCAACGAACAGGTTTATTATTACGTCGGATGGAGAGTAGAGTTGGGACTCCTTTACACCCCTCGGGACGCAGAGACGTCATTCTTGACAGTAATTCAGGTTCACACCGAGCAAGCATAACCACGGCTCAACGCGCATCAACAGTCAGCACACCTCTCCGGGCGATCTGATTTCCCCCTTCCCCCTCACTCTCTCGCACTTATTTCTCATTCATTCTCTCTCTCTCTCTCTCTCTCTCTCTCTCTCTCTCTCTCTCTCTCTCTCTCTCTCTCCCTCTCTCCCTCTCTCCCTCTCTCCCTCTCTCCCTCTCTCTCTCTCTCACGCGAGTTCCCTCGCGCTCCTTGGAGAGTGAATTTTGCCCAGTCATGCTAAAAAACTCACGAGAAACAGCCTAACTTCACCGACCATCAGCGAAGATCAACCCACGACCGCGCAACGGCCGACAAACAATGAAAGGCGAAGACACAAACGAAAGTTGTCTGTATGGGGCTGTTGCACACTTCGGCTAGAGCGTTTTAAAGTATCAATTCTTACGTAAAAAGCCATAAAAATGACAATGGCAGCATCATAAATCACCAAAATTCATTAATAAACTCACAAATTGCGAAAAACACTAGACACTATTCACCCCTGTATCTTTCCACCACGTGCACGATATTTCGCGAAATTAGCGCGGCACATTCAAATAAACACGGCCGACTGCGTCATCATAGTTGACTTCAATAAATAAATAAACAGTAAACACGGACGGCGTCTGTTTGAATTCTTACGTCTCAATATCCTCAATTCCTCACAAAAGATTAAGGAAGGTACGGAAACCGACATTTGTGTCGAAAACTTATCAAAGTGAAACAATAACACACAGGAGTTCCAAGTATGATTCCAACTTCAATCATCATCTTTGGAACTCCTGCGTTTTATTGTTTCATTTTGATAAGTTTTCGACACAAATGTCGGTTTCCGTACCTTCCTTAATGTTTTGTGAGGAATTGAGGATATTGAGACGTAAGAATTCAAACAGACGCCGTCCGTGTTTACTGTTTATTTGTTTATTGAAGTCAACTATGATGACAGTCATGACAGATAAAACACTCTTAATCGTTGTGGCAAAAGTTTGCAACAGACCCATCGTTGTGAATAGAACAATGAAATTGTGTTAGGCAGATATAGCCATCAGAACCGAACCTACTCGGGCTTCTCCATCTTTATTGAGATAATGCAACGTTGCCAAAAACACACAACGAAACTGATTATCCTCTTTACACTCCAGACAGACTCCACACATACATACAACCCTTACGAGGAAGATAGAGGGTAAGCAGTAGCGTCTCACTTTCCCTCTTATATTCAACATTTCCGTCGGTCTTTTACCAGTCGTAACAACTTCTCCGTTCTGCCTCTATCGTCTTTGCAATGTTAGAGGCATCCACTTCAAATGTATAATAAATGACTTGGATCCTTTTATACTCCCTCCCCCTTTTCTCCCACCACCCACCCCTCACCACACCAACAGTCTTATTCTCCCCCTCCCCCCCCATTTCCTCCCCTCCAAACCACTTTTCTTCATTTTCTTGCACATTACCCCCGCTGTATGATGCAGCAGGCAAGTGGACTAGACGGAGACGTTTGTCAGACCAATTTGCCTTTTTCGTTTTTTTTCTTTCTTCTTCTTCTTTCGCTTTCGCTGCCTTTTCACGCTCGTCATTTTACGGTGTACATGCGTTAGCTACGTTGCCAAATCTCGAGTTAGATTACCTATAGAAGTAAAAGAAAAGAAAACATTTCAATGGCCGGGTCTGCGGACAATTTTTGCTGTAGCGTTATTGTGAGTCGAATCAAAATTTTGGGGCTTAAATGGCTCAAACCATGGAATCGAGCCAATTCTGCCATTTTAGCCCCAAACTTTTGATTTGGCAAAAAACACCTTATTTTTCCACTTAAAGGTAACTTGTGGCACATCGATCGAAAGTCCTTAATCTGCTCTTTCAAAATCTTGTCAATATTTTAGAGAATTTCACAACTGGGTGGTCACAAAGGCCTATTCAAAAATTTTCCAAAAAGCCCCCATATAGCTCAAAAATTGGGGGTTTTTGGAAAAAAGTTTATGGGAGGCAAAATGTCGGCAATTGTCTCTACTTATTGAAGAATATAAACTAATTTTTATATTATTATTGGAGACTTTTTCGAGAAAACTTGAACAAATGTGTTTGAAACCCCCCCTCCCCCCCCCCAAATGGCCCCAAGGGGCTGTCCGGGGCTTTTGAAAATATCGAAAATGAAAAATTTGGGGTTGATTCCCTGTCTGACTTTGTTCTTTCAAATCATTCGGTTCAGTAATTTTCGAGAAAAATGCCTGATCAGGGTGGTCTGGTACACCCTGTATATTGTCTCTGTTTGCAAAAGACGCAGTCATCCTATGGATTTTTTAACCAAAAGTAACCGCAATGGCACGATTTGACATCAATGTCCATTAAGTCCACCGCCACCGTCTCGGAGAATGAGATGCAGGAGTTGTCCAACGAGCTTTCTTTTTGAAGTTCGCCTTTGCGATAGCCTCTCTTACCCCTTAACGACGCAATTTTTGGCCAAGAAATAATGCTCGGGGGGGGGGGGGTGGATTAATCGTACGCGAAGCTCATTTTGTTCATATGCGCAGCTGACGCGTTACTGATTGAAATATTATGCGCTTGTCCACGCGTTAAAATTTCCCAATTTATTTCGTTCCCTCTTTGTCATTATTTCATCTGACAATGAGTCTTGTAGAATGTAGAATAAACCTACTGGTCTGATAATAAATCGGTTTTTTTTTCTCGTTTTTTTGCTCATAAACCTGTACGGGGTCATTATTTTGCAACGGGTGGGAGTGACGGACATTCAGACGATTTTGAAGTAATTTTTTTTTCAACTTTTAATCATTTAAACGAAAAAACTATCCCACCAATAGAAAGGTCTTAACTTCTAGATAGTGATAGGATTTTCAAAATTTAAAAAAGTCTATCGAAAGCTGAGAAAAGAGCAAAATAAGGGTGTAAAGGGTGGGACAGAAAATGGACAAGGTTTTTGAATCACTTCAGAAAAAGTTGAAACTCTGTGAGTTTTGAAGAGATAAAAATTTGGGAAAAATATATGTTAAAGGTGAGGGTATAAGCTTTGATCCTACATAAAGTTTTTTTCATTTACTAAATTATTTTTCTCTAAAAAAATTAAAAAGTAGCGTAACGGGTGGGACAGCTAGGTTTTGTAACGGGTGGGACGCGTGTGATTTCGTCATTGAAAATACACATCAAACCTACTGTAACATCAACACGTTTGACCTTATTAGATGTAGATAATTTTTTCGACCCTAGTTGCATTTTAATGCAAAACAAGACTGTCAGGCACAAATTTTTAAATTTCAATTTTTGCACATCATGTCCACTTTACTGTAGAATGACCCTTCGAGAAAAAAACCAAGATCATGGGAAGGCAATGGATTAGTTGCAACCCATCATCACCTTTAATTAAAAATTTTAATTTAAAAGAAGACCGATGATAGGGGGCTTTTTACAATTTTCAACTTTCGACTTTTTCGTAGCTTCCAAGACTAAAAAGCGTATACCAGTCAGAACGGACGGATGGTCGACACGGTGGAAGACAATGATAAAAATTGGGTAAAACAAACGAACTAATAAACATTTCCTCAGCAGCTGTCAGTCACATCTCCTTCGTTCCGGACGAGAGAGACACCCCGTCAAGATTCGAACTCGGAACCCCTACAGTCACGCCCCTGCACGATATCGCGCACTGGGCAGACCCATCGCATTGCTGGCAATGGGAGATTAATCTTAATTGACCTAATTTAGAGTCGCAGTTAAGAGAACATCCCCGAGAATTCACCCCCGCCCCCCTCTCACTCTCACTCTCTCACTCCCCAAATAACACGTACACTCGTACAGGGTGAGCAAAATATAATGCAGACACCCGAGTCCGAGTCCCAAAGATGCGCTAAAAAAAAAAAAAAAAAAAAGATTAAACAGCGGCGCAATTAGGATATCTTTCATCTCCCTCATTTTCCATTTGAATGCATAAGTAGAAAAAGGATATATAATAATAATAATAATATTTTATTTAGCACGTTGAGCCCTTAGAGCTATTGTACAGGCCAAGAAAAGGTATATAGTCTAATAACAGTTTCATTTATAAAATAATTAAAGTAATTGATGAATTACCAGGTCGAATTATACAGGATTTTCAAAATACTCATTCATAGAATAATATGGTTTTAATAGAAGTTTCCTTTTCAGTAGACCACTAAACTTACTATAAAGCCCTCGTCTCTAAAAGTAAGCTTTAAGGCAGGTGACAGTTTATTAAAAATATTTGTTGACATTCCTTTTATGCTTTGATCTTTATTTGCTGTGCTTAAAGGGTCTTTCTTTATGTTAACAATCATACGTCTCGTAGACTATTCATGATTAGGTTTCATATCCTCCGCATCGATGAAACCATTTTTTACCGTTGTTGTTAAAATTTCTAATATGTACAAGCTGCAAACTGTTAGGATTTGTAATTCTTTGAAAAGGGTTTTGCAAGGAAAACTCTCAATTTCATGCGATTTCACACGATTCCATGTGATGTAATGTTAATTTTAAGCAGTGATGGGCGAAACTCATTTTTTGAATAATCTATTAATTAATTACATAAAATTATTCGCATTATTCTTATGTTATTCCTAAAGTTCTGACACCACCAGCATAATTATCTATCATAAGATTAATGACTACAAGTGTTCAAACTTTTATTTTCTAAGAGGAACAACATGAGAATAATGCGAATAATTTTAGTTAATTATTCATAGTTGTTAAAAAAATGATTTTTGCTAATCACTGATTTTATGTTTGTCCCAAGTTAGGGTATTTGACAATAGCAAAAGTTTGCTACAGACCCATGGTGTTGACCTCTGAGCATTGGCGGATACAGGCAAATGTCTTTCTCTCTCTCCTTCCACTTAAACTTATGTGTTAGAAAAGGACAGCAGAGGGGGCCTTTCTACCGCACGATTTCAAATGAGAGGAGAGAGAGAAAGACATTTGCCTGTATACGCCAATGCTTCCGAGTCACTTTTAGTTTCTGGTTTATAGGGTATTGATTTTATAGGGTGTGCATTACTTTCGACTCACCCTGTCTTTATCCGCACACAATGGAGACACGCTCACTTACACACTCACACCCTAACAGCCCAGTCTGAGCCATTCTCAAGGGAGACTGTCTCTCCTTTTAACACTGGCTTGATTGAAAGTAAAGCCTAATTAGGTAATAATTGCTGTATGGCTGTGATACGTTTCGCTAAATAGAATTTCGGCCTCTTGGGCGCATCGAGACGCGACATCTGAGGAAGGGTGGGTGAGGATGTCTTGAGACTTGTGAGAGAGAAAGGGAGAGGGTGAGCGATGAAGGACGAAAAAGTCACGAATAAGGGAGGGGTGGCTCTTTTTTTCACTTCCTAAAGGAAGCATGATGGGGGGTGGGGGGATAGGGGGAAAGAAATGTTGTCGGTTTTGGTTTTAAAACACTGAACTTTAAAATTACCCATCCTGAGAAAAAAAAAATCGGTAAATTAATGTAACACGATAGGGCAGTTGCAAGGGTCTGAAATGTTGTGTTTTTTACAAGGAAAATGATAGTACTTGATGACCTAAAAACAATGGTGCCTTTGGTTTTTCCTCAAGTGCCCTGGTTTTGGAGATACACTCGTGTGAAGTTGCAAAAAATCGTGGGTGTAGTGACGTTATCACTACGCGGAATCACCATTTAAAACAATGTATTTTGGGCCAAAATCTCATCTCCGAAACAATGGGACTTCATTAGAAACCAAAAGCATTTTTGTTCTTAGGTCATCGAGTACTTTCATTTTCTTTATAAAAAAACGCAACATTTCAGACCCTTGCAACTGCCCCATTATTGGTGATCGTACACTAACACGGCCAGATTAATGCAACGCCCCCCCCCCCGGGTTCATGTATATTTTCAGGAAGAAAACATTGGGGTGATAAATCTGAAACATGGAATTGAAAAACGTCGCAGATTTTCCCGCTCCTAGGATTCAAGATTATAGGAAAACGAGGTTGATTTGATACACAAACAACTAGAACCATACTAGTTCCAAGAACTATGGTACAAACACTAGAATTCTGGCATGTGCACTATCCCTTATACACTGAAAAAAAAGATTACCAGAGGCATGATGATAAGTGAACCAGTGTCGAGGATGGTAAAATTCCCAGAATTCTAGTGTTTGTACCATAATTTTATTCTTGAAAATGTTGAAGAAGTTCGAGTTCTCTAATCATATTCTAGTATTATCACCGTAATCTTCTGGTCAAAGTACTAGACTATCTGTCGGTAACATCTTGTTGTGCTTCTGGCAATATTACTAGGATTCAGGAATTAATTTTTTTCAGTGTACATAGGTTAACATATTGTTACGCTTCTGGTATTTTTTTTTTTTTTTCCAGTGTGCCTCACTTTGGGATATGACTTAACATGTATTAGCACAGAATAATACAATCAGAACGGAAACTCCCATAAGAGCCAATGGAAGCAAGTTTGGAATTTAACGGCACCAATAGGCAACGCTATGGTCCTATATCCCAACATGGCGGACGTGTGTGATTTGTGTTGAAACTCATTTATTTCTGTAAATTCTGGAAAGAAATCATAAGTTTCCAGCCTCACTTTTATTCTAATGGCAATTTCGAATGAAAATTTCGCGGATCATGTCCTATTTTTTTTTTTTTTTTTGCGCGCGAATCCAGATATAAACATCCTATATCCCAACATGGCGGACGCGAAATGAATTTGCTTCAAAATCCGACAGAGTTTCCGTTCTGATTGTATTATTCTGTGGTATTAGCTCCTCTACCAGTGGCGTAGCGTGCGATTTGGCAACGCTGCAGCTCGTCCACTTGAACCCATGAAAAAGATCGAAGTATTGGGTATTCGGTGAACACATTCGACGTTTTACAGGGGTTTAAATGGACACAATACAAGGTTGCCAAATTGCACGCTACGCCACTGTCCTCTACAGGCATAGCTCGTTGACCAAATCCGACAACAACGGAGTTTCTGAACGCATCACACCTTGTCAAAAATGTCTGCCATAATCTTTTCCCTTCCAATCGTGTCGCGCTGTCGACCGAGTCATTTTTCTCGAAGACAGAAACAGGACCCCCCCCCCCCAACTCAATCCTCATTGTTTTCCTCGCGCGTCTCGTCTTCTTGAACTTTTGTTTTTTTCTGCTGGGCTCGACACAAAATGACAGAAAATCGCGGAGCTTTGGAAAATCATAACGGTCACAAATGAAAATTGACAGTTCGAGGCTCGAGCTGGCTGCCGAGGGGAGAGAATGAAATTCATAGGGGTAAGTACCAAATGCACGGATGAAAAACATTCAAGCGTTGTATAGATAAAATTCGATTAAAATCAATTCGGTGTCCGATTGGAAACTATTCTATTGAACCCGCGTCACGCCAACGGTATCATTAATTAATTTTAATGCAGGGTCCAGTGAATTAATTCAAAATGAACGCAGCCGAGCAATGATTTGAAAAAGGCACCAGGAATTCCCTCGCATTGATAATATCACGGCCGGTGTCATCTGTTTATTTCAATTAGTTCTTTAGCGTTTGCTGAACAGAGAACAACAGCAAGAAATTATCCAGCAAAATCTATATTGCTACTGTTTTATCACTAATCACTATACTTACATAGAAAGTCAAGAAAGGTATATCAGCGA
Source organism: Trialeurodes vaporariorum (assembly GCA_011764245.1). Lineage (NCBI taxonomy): Eukaryota > Metazoa > Arthropoda > Insecta > Hemiptera > Aleyrodidae > Trialeurodes > Trialeurodes vaporariorum. Next base: position 50,017,707 of record VMOF01000013.1, on the reverse strand, counting down.
AAATAAAACCGGAGGAAATCAAAGGAATCTGGAAAAACTCCAAACAGTAGAAAGAGAGGAATATCACAGGAAAACTTAGGAATAATGCCCGTAAAACAACGGTTCCGCTCCTCTTCAGAAATCAGTATTGCGATTGACAAGAGACTTCTTTCTGAAGAGCGCATCTTTTGTTTTTACATGGGTTGTACCAAGAATGGCCTTAGTTTTCATGAGTTGAGTTTTTTGAACTATCTGTTGCCTATACAGGTGAGTTTTAACCCTTTACTGCATGATTTTTTTTTTTTTCAATAAAATAATTTTTTTTTAGTACAATTTTGATCCTTGAGACAGGGAAAAATAGTGAAAAAATTCTTTCCATTATATTTCAATGGTAAAGAGCCTGAATATTAATTGCTCCAAATATTGCCTTACCAACATTTAGGTATCCATGCAACTGAAAATAAAGTTTTCAGGCTAAAAAAAAAAAAAATTAAAGTAGTAAAAAATAAGTTAGTAAGTTTCAATAGTTGTTTTTTTTTGTACATGGTACCCTTGCGTTACTCCCAAACATAACAATGAAAATCGGAAAATCTCTATCAGATTTTCAGTGAGCTATTTTCAACCACTCTGCACGTTCTCTATCCTAAGCTGCGCGCTCTAGGACAAAATCGACAATTCTTACTCGTTTAGTATCTGTTCCACATGTGACCCATCATGCAGCGACAGTACAACTCAAGTCCCCTACTTTTAGATAAGGCTTCAAAGTAATTGTTCCAGATCTGGGCTCATCTGCAGTTAAGGGTTAAGACTTTACTATCACAGGCCAGCACGGCCTCGGATAGGCCCAAACTTCATCGTAAAAAATCATCGACCTCGGCGCGGCGCAGCGTCAGCACACAGGTGTAAGGAATGAACAATTTTGCTGTCAAAAATCAGACGAGTTAAAAGTGCCGAAACCTATCGCTTAAAATCTCCCAGGATTATTTATTACACTTTAAAACCACTTTTCATATGATTCCAGCAGGGGGGGGGGGACCACACAGAGATACAGAGAGTCTACAATCTGCAGTCGAGCTACAAAATGATACTTTATTATTTAAGGTGAATTTAACTTGCTGATTCTCGGCCACCCTATTGCAAATAGCCTGTGTGCGGAGCAATAGGGTTTGGAAAAAAAAAAAAAAAAAAAAAAAAAAAAGTGGCCAAAAACAGTGAAAATAAAAAAAATCATAAAAAGCTATCGATTCCTACCTTAAAAGCTTAATTTCAAACTTTCCAGTGACAGTTCTAGGTTAAAATACTTGTTAAAAGTGTTTTCTGTTCTTAAAATTGGTCTTGAAAGTTAATAATTGGTAAATCGAGGAGTTTACTTTCTGATTTTTGCCATTTTTTGACAATCCCAAACTATAGAGCGACGTTTTAATTACACTTGAGTGAACTTTTACTAAGATCGCTCGCCAATTTCGGCCTTACCATTATGCCCAAATCGTTTGTCCGAAATGTTGTCCGTACCGTAACGTCTCCGTCTATCGCGTTACGGAAAACATGCCTTCGGACGACGTTCCGTGATTTCATTTGTTATGCATTAACCAAGTCGACAACCCATCGGTGCAGAAGATACAACTTGCTGGGGGTTGTTCGGGAGGAGGGGGGAGGGGGGAGGGGGAGGGGGATACTGTCTCAAAACACATATCAAAATTGGAAAGAGGCCGGGACGAACCAGCCCTCCCCCTCCCCCCTCCAAAAGTCGTCTATGTCGTTTTGGCGTTTCCGCACTTCCGGAAACCAGTATCCGGCAGGGATGGGGACATCCGCGGGGAATCCCTTTCGCAAGAGCGGAGGAACAGTGGAATGGAAACCAACGCAACGGGAGGGACCATTAACACAATTACAACTCCACCGCCCCTTGTTCTTATACGTTCCTTCTCCCTTGTCCCTTGTCCCTGGTCATACCGACATACACTATACAGTATACAGCTCTCTCTCTCCCTTACACTCCCTGACGGTCCCTCACTCAACGAGAGCTGGATGGTAGTTGGATGGATATTTGTCGGTTTATGATTGTTTTGTTTTCGTTTCGTTTCAGGGGGAGCAAGTTGCTTCACATTTTATCATTACGACGCACTAATGGTCTGAGAAAGTCGAAAAATGGCCATAGATAAGAGAGTAAATTTTTCATCATTTTATCAGAATAAACTTTCAAGACAAATTTTAATAAAAGAGAACACTTTCAGCGTGTCATTTGAACCTATAATGGGTCTGTTGCGCAAACTTTTACTATACTACGATTAAGAGTGTATAATCCAATGTAAAATCGCCTGAAAAGTCCATTGGTGGCATCAGAAAGTCATAAAATGCAATAATAAACTTACGAGAGGCGTTTAATGAAATCCAAGATGACGGATAAATATCGAGCAATTTGTATACATGCACCGTGAACATCCAAAGATGGCCAACTTTGACAACCTGAGTGAAGGTAGAGGTTATGTATGTTTGTTTACGTTGTGATTGGTTGTGATCAATATTGTGAGGTTGGCTAGCCTTCGATGTTGGTGGTGCATGCATACAAATTACTCAATATTTATCCCCCATCTTGGATTTCATTAAACGCCTCTTGTAGCAAAAGTTTGCAACAGACTTATTGCCACTGAATAGTTTTTAATTGAGTTTGAAAGGTCAAAAAACGTCTTACATGGGCGGAGCTATAGCAATTTGGCAACTGCGGATTCTTCCCATTTAAATGCATGAGAAATAATCGATTCGAAATTGGGCCATGGCTCCCTCTAGAATAGATTGTTTCTCATACATTCAAATGGGAAGAATCCACAGTTGCCAAATTGCTTGCTCCGCCCATAGAAAACGATGATTTTTATGACTTTTCAATCACTGATTTTTGGCCACTATTTTTTTCGAATTCAGTCCATAGAGCGACGCGTCTACAGCCTCCGATTGCACTACAAAAGTGCGTTGTATTCTTGAGAGCGTCCGACTGAATGAATCGTCAGCTTCGATTAATTTCGCAATCGCTGCTTTTCCTGTCCTCCGTCGCACTTTGGTCTCAGATCGGCCAAAAGTGACCATAACTCATGCAGTAAAATCATTCATTTACTATAAGTGTCCCGGTTTCGAAGATACAGCATCACGTGAAAAAAATGCAACAAATCGTAGGCGTAGTGACGCCGCAACGCGAAATTTCCATTTAAAACAATGCATTTTGGGCCAAAATATCATCTTCGAAACAATATAGGCCTTATTTAGAGACCAAAGCTCATTCTTTCATCAGCTCATCGAGCACTTTTCTTTTCTTTATAAAAAACAAAACATTTCAGACCCTTGCAACTGCCCCATAGCGTTTTTTGGCCATTTGTGTTCCACGATGAGTTTTACTAAGGATTTTGCTTGACGTTTAAGTGAAGCTCATAAAAACCCACACATTGTTAAAAATCGGCCAAAAACTCCAGAGTGAAAATCGGAGCAAACATAACTAAATGGTAGATTTTACTCTCATGCGTAGTAAAAATAGAATGCACCTGGAGTAAAGAGCGGAAAATACTATGGAAGAGAAGAGGGTGTTGATGCCTCCTCTATGGAATAAAATCATTTTTTAACTCCGAAAAAGAGCAAATTATTAATGTATCTTTCCTCCTTTTCGCACCGCATTTTCTACTACACAAACACCTCACTCCCAAAACTATATACCGCAGAGTGCATAGTTTTGGGAGCAGAAAATACATAGAGCAGAAAAAAATCCTCAGAATAATGTTCAATAAGCCTTATAACCATCCCTGTAAAGATTTGTTTATTAAAAATGCATTACTTACTTTACCATCATTATTCATCTGGGAAACTCTGAAATTTGCAATAGAATTTAATTTACTAATGCCTTCAGGTCTTGCCAATTCATTCAGGCACATCTACTTTAAACCTGGGACAAGTAGACTATGTGTCACAGATCAGAGCATCGAATTCGCATCCATAAAAGTATTTAATTCTCTTCCACCATCCATAAAAATATTGTTTAAAAATGCTGATTTAAATTCCTTTTTCGTAAATCTTGAAAGTTTTCTCTTGGCTAAAGCCTTTTATTGTCTCCCTGCATTTTTTGAGAGCACTATGTAATTTAGTCTAGTCTTGTCCATCCTTTATTCCTTGTACATCTACTTTATTCCCTGTATCATAGTTTATTATCTCTTTGACCTGTACCATGGCTCCCTTAAGGGTGGCTCCTTCATTAATTTAATTAAATAAATAAATATACCGGGAGTAATAATGGATTTTATGTAACCGGAGTTGGAGTGAACGCTTCTAACAGTGCAGTTAAAAAAAGCAAAAGCGGACAAAGATTACAAGTCCGCAAATTTTCATTTTGATTCACTGTGCTTCGGTTTTCGGTGTTTTCGAGCCGGTAAATATCGCGATATGGCAAGCGAGGTTATAGGTACGTGATTTTGGTAATTGATTCTCTCTGTTTGGGTTCCCCTCCTCCCCCCCTCTCCCTCCCCCACCTCCAATTTCCCACCCCCACCCCGACCTACACCAATGATTTAATCGGCAAGCTTTAAATCCGATTTGCCTACCGCGTGAGTGTATAGAGTAATGGAATTGAGCAGTTAAGATTGTCACTCATTTCTCGTTTCTCGCGTATACATGTAATTGAATACGTTCGATACATTTACGCCCTCGCCTCGCTCACCCAGGCTTTCCGCCTAATAAATGAACGATTACACCGAACACACGAGTGCGAATGAATAAATAAACACGGAATCGTTGCCATTTTTTTTTTTTTTTTTTTTTTTTTTTTTTTTTTTTGCAATTAATTTCTGACTGCTATCTCATACGTATAGGGGTCATCGTATAATTTCCCACGAATATTGTCGTCTGTGGAGTGAAAATAGGCAACATTGCCTTGTGTCAATTTAAGCCCATGAAACAACGTTTGGGTGTACTTACGGTGAAGGCCTTCAAATTTGACCTAATACAATGATAGTTTAAATCAGTGTCGTCGCGTGCAATCTGGCAACACTGTATTCTACCCATTTAAACTAATGTAAAAGGTCAAATTCAGGGGGTGCACAATGCACACGGTAAATTCGATATATTGAATGCTTTTGAATGGAGGAGGCACATCGTTGCCAGGTGGCACGCGAAGCCACTGGTTTAAATGGAAAAAATACAACGTTATACCAAAGTGTACCCTTATTCGTGTATCCTGCTTCTTGGACGTTGAGCTTGCAATGGGGCTCTTGCTAACTTTTGCAGTGGCGGCTCGTTTAATATGGCAACACTGTCATCCCTCCATTTGATTGTATGTAAAACAATCGATTCAAAAGTGAAGCAGCGCTTCACCAGCAATCGATTGTAAAACATAGACTCAAATGGAGCGAAGACATTGTTGCCAGATGGCACGAGCCGCCGCTGAACTTTTGCTGCAAGCGATTGAATAATTTATTCTTGAGTAAAATCAATAGCAATAACTACTAATGCTCTTGCAAACTTATGCTGTGAGCAAATGAATTGTTCAATTCCGATGTAAAAACCATCGAAAGTCACTCTGAGAAAGTCTAAATCAGCAATAAACTCACATGACTGCTATAATGGCAAGTTTAATTGCGATGGCGCGGCGGCTCAACGCAGGTATCATGGGAGATTCCTGTCTATTTATGTCACTTTCTCCACGGAAACACATCGAGATATGTCTCAATTTAGATGGGAATCTCCCATGATACCTGCGTCTCTCCGCCATTAAGCCCGATTCTGAGAGTGAATTTTGTGATTTTTGAGTATACTCATCATCATTTTCACAGGTTTTTATGCAAGAATCAACTCTTCAATCCCCTATAGCAAAAGTTTGCAAGAGTCCCATTACTATATGAGCTCAATGGGGCTCTTGCACACTTTTGCTATAAGCGATTTAATAGTCGATTACGGCGTAAAAACCTCAAAAAATGACGAAGGCGGCACTAAAAACTTCTAAAATCCACTCCTAAACTCAATAAACGCAGTTATTTGCGCGAGCGTAATGGTGGCCGAAGGCACTAACAATGGGAGATTCCCGTCTAACAATTCTGAAACTCCATCAAGAAGTGACCAATAAGAGACAATACTTTCATTTGATACCGGTGTCACTAGGTGTTGCGGCACCATTCATCGGATGTGGATCATCACTCTGATGACTAATTACTCTGTGAATCATCCTTGTCAACATAGAAAGAATGACGAAATTAAGATAGGAATCTCCCATTGTTAGTGCCTTCGGCCACCATTACGCTCGCGCAAATAACTGCGTTTATTGAGTTTAGGAGTGGATTTTGGAAGTTTTTAGTGCCGCCATCGTTATTTTTTGAGGTTTTTACGCCATAATCGACTATGAAATCGCTTATAGCAAAAGTGTGCAATAGCCCCATTAGAGACGTCTGAGCTCTCCCCATCACTCATGATACTCACTTTCACCTACAAGCAATGAGCTATAACTTTAGAGTGGCACATCAAGGAACGTTCCGCTGGTTCATTGTTGTCACCTAGGGCGCCGCCATCTTGCCGTGAAAATTGATTTTGAGGTTAAATTTTGTAGGTAGTTTCCGGTTGTTCCGTACACAAACTCGGGCATAGCCGGAAACGACTTGGAAACGACCTACAAAACTTAACCTCAAACCTTGGAATCTGCCGTCCAAATTCCGCTTTTTCCCGGGATTCCTTCTACCCTGTGTGGTACAAGGTAGACCAGCCCGCAGCCACTAAAGTTATAGCTCATTGCCTACAAGTACTAGCAGAGGCAAAGATACCTGACGAGGGTATGCAATATGCAATACACAGTATACCATTCAACACATGTATTACGTGCGTTGCGAATTGCATACTCTGGCTAAGTATCTGTGCCCGCTAGTACTTACATAGGTTCATCCAGAGACAAATAGAGACCGTGCACTCCCTATTCTTCCCGTGGTTGCGCGCGGTGTCCACTTTTCGTGAACTACTTTTGTCGGGACTCATCGGCCTCAACAATCAACCTTCGCATAATGTTGGATGGTGAAGCTCAACAAAAGGCTGTGATTGGTCCGCGGTCCCGGAAACGGAAACAGGTTTTGCTCGGCGAATGCAAAATACGTGCTCATCAGTCAACATTATGCGAATGTTGGCTGTTGTTGCGATGAGTTCCGAACAAAATTGAACCACGAAAAGTGGACACCGCGCGCAGGAATAGTGCAAGGTCTCTATTTGTCTCTGGGTTCATCCAGTGACAAAATTTACCCCCGCCCGTAGCTCTTTCCTTCAAGACAACGTGTTTTCAACAGACCGAGGATGCAAGCAATTTTTCACATTTCCTCCAAATTTGTATTCCCGTCCCCCCGCACCGATTCATTCTCATGTTGTAACCACTCTCTCTCCTTCCTCCCCCCTCTCTCTCATTTGCTTCTACGCAATGATATCGAACCTCATTTCATTCCAATTCCCCCTCCTGTCTCCTTCTCCGTCTTCGTTCCCGCCCATTTCTTTTCCTTTTCTTCTTCTTTCTTGCTCACGATAAATAAAACGTTTACGTTCTCTGTCTCTCTCCCTCTCTTTCTGTACCTCTCTCAATCTCTCACTCTCTCTCTCTCTCTCGCTCTCATTTTGACCCCGAAATAGAACGACAACGGGTCTGACGTCTCTTCTTCGCTTGTTTGCTCCTACAAATTTCAGTACTGATTGAGAATTACTCTTACCGCAGCGCGGTGAACCTCTGTTGCCAGGCGGGCTGAAATTAAACAATTTTCAGACCTGTGAAAGTTTTGGGTCAAAAAGTAGAAACAAGCAAAACTTGTGATCTCCAACACTTTCAAAATCGGAGGAGCTCGAAAAAACAAACAGATGAGAAAGAAAGGGAGTCTATTTTGGGGGTCTGTTGCAAACTTTTGCTACAGCGATATAGAGTGTTAAATCCTAAGTATAAAATCACGTGAAAAGTCCATTGATTTGATGGTATCAGAAAGTCATAAAACGCAGTATTAAACTCACCAAGAGGCGTTTAACTGAAACCCATGATGGCGGTAAAATATCGAGCAACCTGTGTTCACGCACCGTGAACATCCATGATGACCAACGTTTACAACCTCACAGCATCGGAGGTTATGAGTTTGTTTGCGTTGTGATTGGTTGTGATCGATGTTGTGAGGTCGACCAACTTGGATGTTCATGGTGCTTGCATACAGGTTGCTCGATATTTTACCACCATCTTGGATTTCAGTTAAACGCCTCTTGTGGATTTGTTATTGCATTTTATGAGTTTCTACTGCTACCAATAGACTTTTCTTGCGATTATACATGAAATTGATCACTCTGTATCGCTGCGGCAAAAGTTTGCAACAGACCCATTTCCGGAAAGAGGGCCCATAACACGATGCTCTCTCCAGACCAAAGTTTCTATTCAATGGCAATGATGCTTATTTCTCGGGAACAGCACATAAGTTGTTTTACTTGCTCTATGCAAGGAAATGGTCTCAATTGATGCAGTCTCCTGGATAAAACCATAAAACACCAGATGCGCTCTTCGAAGAGAACAACCCTTATACAACCTCATTAAAATTTACTCAAATGAGCATACCTTTCATTTCATGATTTTTTAAAATTACAGTTTTAAATGGGATCCGTAGTAAACTTTTGCTACAGTCCCAGTGAGGGTCTATTCTGGCATCAGAATTCTTGAACCTAACTCCGTTGGGAAAATCAAAAATGTTGTAAATTGACCCCTACAATAAATGCTCGTTTAAAAAAAATTACAAGATGACGGTAAATTTAAGGAGGGAGTCACGAAGTCACGATAAGGGAGTCCCATCTATACTCACAACTTTCTATGCTGAGAATTGTGATTCATATCATGCAGATAAAGCTGGAATCAGGCAGGACTTCCTCATAGTGACCCTCCTTCATTTTGACCGCCATTTTGGATGTCTCTTAAATCGCCTTACGTGGCGATTCATGAGTGGATTTTAAGATCAATAGCTTCTAATGTGATTTTTACGCAATTTCACATCGGAATCGACACTCAATAACTCTATAGTAAAAGTTTGCAATCAGAACCATTGTGACGGATGCTACATCTTACCCGCGCGAAAACACCCTATACAAAATGTTTTCCATCATACGCTGCAGATTTAACATAGTCCACCAAAAATGCATAGGGGGGGGGGGGGCATTCCACAAATCCAATCCTTAAACTCAAGTGACAACATCGGATACCGCGAAGTCATGGAAATTCGAAGAGACTATATTCTCTCCGCTGCTAACCCCCCCCCCCCACCTCCTCCCCGCAACCCGAAATCTCGAAAGACGATGCGATGAAGCAGCTAGGAAGAGGACGATTTATCTGCTCCTTAGTTCGAGCCATTGTTCGACATCGGTTTTAAAATCTCTCCGTAATTATCTCTATTTATATTTATATGCCCGATGTAGCGATGCTCCCCCCCTAACCCCCTCCATCGCCCCCTCACTAACCCCGTCTATCCAGTTCTCCAGTCCTCTCGTGGTACTTCTGCCGCATTTTCGTTGCATCTAAATTTGTAAATGCCAAAAGGGTGGTTCTCTCTCTCTCTACCCATCCCCCTCCGAAACCATCTTACTCTCATTTCTTCGTCCACCCTCCCCTCCCCTCCCCTCCCCTCCCCCCTCTCCCCCACCCCTCCCCCCTCTCCCCCTCCCCTCCCCCACCCGCTCACCGAAGCTCTCACTCTGAACTCGTAGGAAACTTTATCAAGGCATCTTTACACTCTCGATCTATTCCTCTCTGTTGTTCCGAGTGACAATATCCCGATCGGTCCCGATTCATTTCGGATGCGATCCTGGTCCGACGGTCCGTCCGCGGATGCCGGATTTACGTGGGAACGGACCGTCGATCCACCAAGCAATCATGATTAAAGTGAATGGGGCTGTTGCACACTTTTGCATGGGCGCCCGCAGAAAAATTTTCAAGGGGGGGGGGGGGGGCAAAACTGTTGAGCCGCAAATAATATAATAATGATAATTTTGAAGTGTTTGATATTATGAATATAAAGGGACAACAGTCAGATGATAATGATATCAGAAAAATGAATAATTCTACTGTTCCTTGCAAAAAGTGAGTTAAAGTTACAAAATAAACTGTTAAACCCTTTAAGGACCAGGTTAGTTCAAGAGAACACCACTCCTCCGTTTCGAGAGGGAAGGTAGTTAACTGTTCGTACTCGAAAGAGTTGGAATTGCCTATACGACGAATTGAAGGCACCCCGACGAAACCTTAACGATTGTAGTGTTTTCATCTGTATTTGCATTTATTCGTTCAAAAGTTATAAGCGCCTAAAGTTGCGCTCCTCCGAAATCACGGTGCGTTCAGTGCATGTTTTCAATGCCGCGCGTCACCCTTGCTCACCCGAGATCGGTACGCGGCATTGAAAACATGCACTGAACGCACCGTGATTTCGGAGGTGCGCAACTTTAGGCGCTTATAACTTTTGAACTAAGCATTTCCCCGGATTGCGGTTTGTGCCATTCAAAAGAACATAGCTTTGACTTTTATTCCCATAGGTTTTTATTCTCCTCAACCCGTTGCGAGTATTTTTCAGGCTCAAAAAACCAAAAATTTCAAGTTGAAAAAATTGCAAAAATCGAAAAAAAAATGAATTAAAATTTGTATAATTTAATTTTCATACACATCAATCGAAAGCTCTTTTTAAGAAAAATCTTTTGGCGCAAAGTACAAGTCAAAATATTGATTTGGGCGAAAGTTATGGGACTTTGAAGGTTTTGACTTTGGACCCCCCTCCTCCCCTTACCAGTTGACCAAAATTAAAAAAAACTGGCCATCGTTGAACGCGTCTTGACGAGTTCTATCGACCCTGAAAATATGAAATTTTTTTGCCGATAGCCCATTTCTTATGGGAGCTGGATCAACCTCTTTTCTCACCTGAATAGTTGTCTTAGAATTCTAGTGTCCAGGTAACCACTCTAAAACACTTGCACTTTTGATGAAAATCAAATTCTTCGGAATTACAATTCCGACGATAATTAATTACAATTTACAATTAATTACAATTACAATTCTTAATTACAATTTTTGATGAAAGGTTAAAAAATATAAGAGATTGAATAAAAATATTTTGATAAAGAGAAAATTATAAAGGCTCCAAATGTTGACATTATTTGATGAAAACGAAAAACTTTGCATATTCTTTGTGGGTTAAAATAAGAGAAAAAACGTTAATCGGTTGATCACGAGCACACAGCGTGTTCCTTCGTCTACTTTTTACAACGTTTTCTGTCTACGCACCCTCTCGCACATTAATCAATCAGCAGGCTTGAACAACTGGCGCAACATTTGAAAATAGTGAAACTAAAAATATGCGGGGGGAAAAAAGAGGTTCTTTTTTTTTTATCATCTCTGTCTGAGGTCAGAGTTTGTGAATGCCGCATACGAAAACGCTCCTCATGAATCGACCCACTCTGGACCGAAACACGAATTTTTCCGGACTTTAGAATTTAAATTTTCTATTTCGAAAAAAATTGCAGAATTGAAAGTTTTAAATCAGTGTTGTGTAATCTGAATTATGATAAGCTGCGGCCAATTAATCGACGTTTTGTAGTTTTCTCGGTATTTAAAGGGTACTTTATACAACTTATTTCGGACTAAAATTTTTTCCCGTTTTTTTTTCCCTCTCCACCAATTTCATGCAGGAGATTGTCTTTGGTTGAAATGGTGTTAAGTTTGCTTGAACGAAAAAAATGGGTTTAAAGCGAGCAAACAAAAAAAAAAACAAAAAAAAAACAATCCTTCCACAGTTGTTATAATCTCGATTTTAGTTTCCGAAAATACTGTGTTTCGTCCCCTTGAACGTTGGAATTTCGATTTTCGATCACGACACCTCTTTCCTTATTCCTCTAATGTAATACTATGCATCTCTCTCTCTCTCTCTCTCTCTCTCTCTCTCTCTCTCTCTCTCTCTCTCTCTCTCTCTCTCTCTCTCTCTCTGTCTCTCCCTCCCATCTCCCTACGTAACTCCATCTCTCTCTCCTCGGTCTTCACCTCTTTAAGTCTCATTATTCTCTCCGCTGTCACTGTTTCCGATATCTCATCTATTTTTTGTCGTGATTGTAAGTAAACACTTCATCGGCAAGGGTGTTCTGATGGAGGAAGGGGGGGGGTTTGTACACTATCGCCGGAGCCAAGAATCCACTCAGGATCGAGGAAATGACGAGACACAGTTTTTATCCTCAAGGAGGTGGAAAAGTTGCCACATTTTAAGGGTTGACTCCTTTGCTAAAATTATTATTCGATATTTTACTCGATATAATATCTGCTCGATAGTTTTACTCCATTGACTTATTTCAGCATTAACCCGTTTTACTCCTGTTGTATTTATTGCAAAATGATAGAGGTACAGAGGAACACAGGACACAATTAGCGACACTGGAATGGAGGAACACAGATTATTTATAAACAAAAACAAGAACAAAGCAAAAAAATTAAAACAAATTATTAAAATTAAAAAAAAAGTTGATAGTTGATGGTGTCAAAATCAACGGCCAAGTTTATTCTGTTCCGCTTAGAGCTCGAGTCAGTTTGCCCTTGAATAAAAAAAAAAATTAAAATAAAAAATTAAAATAAAAAAAATTGATGGTTGATGGTGTCAAAATCAACGGCCAAGTTTATTCTGTTCCGCTTAGAGCTCGAGTCAGTTTGCCCTTGAATAAAAAAAAAAAATTAAAATAAAAAATTAAAATAAAAAATTAAAATAAAAAAAAATTGATGGTTGATGGTGTCAAAATCAACGGCCAAGTTCATTCTGTTACGGTTAGAGCTCGAGTCAGTTTGCCCCTGAATAAAAAAATAAATAATAATAATAAAAAAAAAAAATTAAATTTAAAAAAAATTTGCTGGTTGATGGTGTCAAAATCAACGGCCAAGTTCATTCTGTTACGGTTAGAGCTCGAATCAGTTTGCCCCTGAATAAAAAAAAAAAAAAAAAAAAAAAAAAAAAAACTATAAAGGATAAACGCGCGAATAATAGTCCAGTGAGAATAACCATGCAGGCGATGCAAATTTGTCAGTCGAATATAATAATTTTACAGAACAAAGAAACAGCCTGTGAGCAGAAGTCACGTCACGGGGGATATTGCAGTTGCGAATGCGGTAAGCGCTCTCTAGGAGATCATCAGGCGAAAAAGTCAGTCAATTTTCATTAGCAGTGACTCCACGCTCTCGTCGGCTATCTTAGTTGCAACTTGACAGCTTCAGGGTTCAGCGATGCCAAAGCTTTTGCGTTTATTTAAAAATTTAATTAAATCACTTTTCGTCTTTAACACTCACTTAATATCGCTCTTGCTTCGGCGAAGCTATACGACGTTGCCGCATTGAACGGGGTTAGAAATTACTAAAATTCCTTGGGATCTTAAACCTTTCAAACCTGAGAATACTTTTTGTCCAGGAACGGATTTTTGGTCATCATAACTGATTAAGGCACAATGGGTCTGTTGCAAACTTTTGCTACAACAATTAAGAGTGTATAATCTCATGTAAAATCGCCTGAAAAGTCCATTGGTGGCATCAGAAAGTCATAAAATTCAATAATAAACTCACAAGAGGCGTTTAATGAAATCCAAGATGGCGGAAAAATATCGAGCAATCTGTATGCATGCACCGTGCACATCCAAGGATGGCCAACTTTAACAACCTCACTGGAGGTAGAGGTTATGTGTTTGTTTACATTGTGATTGGTTGTGATCGATATTGTGAGGTTGGCTATCCTTGGATGTTCGTGGTGCATGCATACAAATGGCTCGATATTTCTCCGCCATCTTGGATTTCATTAAACGCCTCTTGTGAGTTTATTATTGCATTTTATGACTTTCTGATGCCACCAATGGACTTTTCAGGCGATTTCACATTAGATAAACATATTTCAATCGTTGTAGCAAAAGTTTGGAACAGACCCATTATCTCATACAAAACGATATGCTTATCATACTTTCATTTTCTCCATGAGATTCTACATTGAAATGTACACCTGCAGGTATGAAAGGGTTAAGTATTACCGAATGGGGCTCTTGCAAATTTTTGGTGCGAGTAAATGACTAGTCCAATGTGATGTACAAACCAGCGAAAATCACAAAAATCACACCGAGCAAGTCTAAAATTCAGTAATAAACTCACATAACTGCTATAACGGTAAGTTTGTGATGACAGCTCAACGTTTAGGTATCATGGGAGATTCCTGTCTATTATGTCACTTTCTCTGAGGAAACACAGAGATATGTCTCAATTTAGATAGGAATCTCCCATGATACCTGCGTCTTCCCGCCTTAAGCCCAATTCAGAGAGTGAATTTCGTGATTTGCAGTGAACTCTTCGTCATTTTTACAGGTTATTATACAAGTATCATCTCGTCAATCCCCTAAAGCATAAAATTTTGTTAGAGCCGCATTATTCTCAAATATTACTAGGACTCTAGAAATGCCATTTGCTACAGCTTGTCCCAGAAAAGATTGGAACTGACACTTCTATGGTTTTCATGAAAACATCAGCTTCTTACGGCTCCAAACCAATCAGGTTGCTCTATCTGAGGATGGAAGCTGATGTTTTCATTTAAAGCTACAGTTGTCAAGTCCAATCATTCTTGGGACAACCTATAAACCCTTCACTCACCCATTAAATCATCGACTATCATCCAAGAATTAAAAACATTTGTCTGCGTTAACCAATAGAGCATGGACATGCATTGATGGACACGGATAAGATCTCTCCTCTCTCTCTCTCTCTGTTTTCCCCTAACCATATGTGGTAGGATGGAGTATATGCATAAAATTTCTGTTGCGTCCGTCTGTGGCCATGAAATGTGAAACCCAGCATAACTTTTTAGCTATTGATCCATTTGCATCCGAATTTTGCAGATATGTTGCTTTCAATATTCCCCAGAGGAACTTTTTTTTTTGTTTTTTTGTTTTTTGTTTAAATTTTAATTTTTAGGTCAGTTATGGATTAAAAATGGTTTCCATGAAAATCAATGAGAAAATGGGTCAAAAAAGGAAAAATTTAAAAATTTCAAAATGGATCTTTGGATCTGGATAAAAAATATCATAGGGGAATTGGGGGTTTCACTCTGAATATTGAACGGGGCCTGGGGGTCTCCCTTAGAATTTAAAAGGGGGTTTGGGGGTCTCCCCCCAAATTAAATTTGATGTGAGAAAGTGCTCGTAGGGTATTCCCTATAGTTTATTTTTTCAGTGTAGGTAGCAATCTTTGCTTATAAGGAATTCCCGTTCGATATTAAGGAATAACATTGAGGCATAACTTGGCAACGCTGTCCATTTCCGATCCTCAGGAGGGTTTCTCGCGACGATTCGACTTCGCGCGCGGGTTAATTGCGAGTAATTCTGAAACCCGTCAACAGATAGCACCGCTCACCGTTAGCGCGCGAATGCGCAAATATTTAATTGAAAAATTTCTTTTGTTTCCTCCCTCATTTTTCATCCTGCTCCTCCAGGAGAGTCACTCCTTTTGCATCTCAAGATGGTTTTTGATGTGACAAGACAGTGACAGGTTACGGGTGAAGTTAATTGTTTGCAGTTTTCCGCGACCCGTCTCCAGAGGGCGCTGCACCTCTCTCTTTTACCACCGATCTGCGACGTGCGCCACAGAAATAGTAATAGTCCCTTAAATACTTGATATCATTTGCTCGTTCGGTGAAGAGTGGATCTCATGACAGTGTTGCCAGCACTATTGCAATAGTCGGTCACAAAAAAAAAAAAAAAATGTTGGGCAACCTCCTTGGAGGTGAGTTACCCACAATGGGGCTCTTGCATACTTTTGCCATCAGCAAATGAAATCTGCTGCAAAAACCAGCGAAAATCACGAATATCACACTTAAGGGTCATTCCAGCTTAACTGTCCCACCCGCATCATTTGAAATCCATTGTTATGATTCTCCAACATCAAGTTTTTTTGTTTTTTTAGAGATTGGACGAGAAAGAGGTCACTCGATTATCCCCCTTTTGATTGCTAAAAAGTTGAAAATTTAAAAAAAATGGGATGAAAAGAAAAGTTTTAAAATGTTGCGGGGGACATTTAAGCTGGAATAATCCTTAAACAGTCTAACATTCAGTAATAAACAAACTCAGTAAACAACTGTAACGGCAAGGTCGTATCGGTCGGCAAGGAGCTGCGCCGCGCCGGTATCATCGGAAATTCCATGTCTAATTTGTCACTTTCTCTACAGATACAACAGAGATACGTCTCAAATTGGATAGGAATTTCTCAAAAGTCGAGATGCCTGCGTAGCGCCGCCATTAAGTCTGGTTCTGAGAGTAAATTATGTGATTCTTTAGTGTACTATCGAAGAATTAACGATTGTCGCGATATTTTCACACATTTTCAGTTATGGATGTAGTATGTGGGACTGATCTGCAACGGCTTTGCCGCCTCACCCGCACTGGCCTCTCGCCTGCAAAGTGTGAGGAGTATGAAAAGTGGCCGAACCAGAACCTTGAAGGCGAAACTTACTATCTCGTGAAAATCTCGCGACAATCTTTGATTCGTCGATAGTACTTATCGTCATTCTTACAGGTTTTTATGCAAGAGTCAACTCGTCAATCACCTGCAGTAAAAGTTTGGAAGAGCCCCATTCTCGTCTCAAACTGTGGCGGCTCGTGATATTTGGCAACCATGCAAGTTTTCCGTTTGAACGTAGGTAAAATAATCGATTCTTGCGGAGGCTGACAGCCTCCGCAAGAATCGATTGTTTTACATTGGTTAAATAGGAGGAGGACACGATTGCCAAATTTCACGAGCCGCCACTGGTCTCAAAGAATTTAAAGCATTGCAGGGCCGGGCCGGCCGCTCACCTTCCTAAGTCAAAGTCTGACGAGTCGTCCTAAAGTGGTAGCTCCGTGCTATTTGGTCACCATTTTTTTTGCCGTTTGAACAACTTTTGTTGATTCCTTACCAATATTTGTAAATTTCTTCGATCGAAGAATAATCAGGCAACGCTGCTGCTTTTCTCGTCCAAGCGGAGGGTTTGTTAATTAGCGGGGGTCGAAGGGGAGCGAGGACTCTCGCGGTCTGATTATTTAATTGACCGAAGTCGCGTCGATCTAATTTTGAAATCTGTCACTAGAGCGCGCACCACGCGTTTTTCGACTTTCGAGTTGCACGCGAGGGTCCCTTTTTCTCTCCGTTCCGCTATTTTCATGCGTTCCGCCGTCGTGCATGATTGTTCCTTGTTAAGTGGAACGGAGGAGGAGGTCTGTTGTCTGGTCCCGCTCCGTGTCGGACCAGTCACATTTCGGAGTGGAATCTTCGAAAGTTCCGCGGAATCTTGAGGTTTTTTAGGTTAGATTTGGCACCGCTTGGGTCGCTGCACTGTTCGCGGTTTCTAAATCCACTATGGCGGTAATTTTCGTGGTCTCTTTTGTCTGTTGCACCGCGGGGATAATTGCAAGGAGTCTAGACACGGGTGGAAATTGAGAGGAATGAACGTGCGACGTGTCAAGAATCAAAGAAACGTTTTAATTTTTTTGGGGTTTTATTTTGTCCCCCACTGAAAAAAAAGGGATAGTTCAATTACCAGAATTCTAGTGTTTGTACCGTACTTTTTGAATTTTTTTTGTAAATTCTAGTTCGATGACCATATTCTGGTAGAAACACCAGAATTTTCTGGTCAAAGTACCCTAGACTTTCTATCGCTCACATATCGTTGTGCTTCTGGATATGTGACTAGAATCTGAGGGTCGATCATTTACTTCATCGTTAAAACGATCGATAAGACTGTCTATGAGTGATGCTATTGGTCGAAAATTGTAAAACTTGGCTGTTGCTATGGTAACCATCGTTAAGAGTCTCGTTTTATAAAGGCTACTCATGAGTAACCTTTAAAAAACGGACACTATAACGATGGTTACCATAGGAACAGCCAAGTTTTACAATTTTCGACCAATAGCATCACTCATAGACAGTCTTATCGATCGCTTTAACGATGAAGTAAATGATCGGCCCTCTGGTGTTATGACTGTCGCTTTTTTATCAAGTGTAAAAAAAAGAAAGGGAAAAAAAAAGTGTTTTGAGGGCTACTGCAAGAAAGATACGGAAAAATTGGGGGTAAATTAGAGTAAAACACTTTAATGAAGGTCATTATTACCAATTACCACCTTAAAACTTTCGCCCATAATGCTAAAATAACTTGATGAAAAATCACCCTTAGAGGATCCACTTAAATGTGCCTAAATTTTATAGTAATATTTGTATTATTAGAAGCACGAGGACATATGATCCGCGGAGCGGAGATAGTATAGTAGCGGTCTAGTATACTTGTACTTTAATCAGATAATTTTATGGTGTTTTATGGTCGTTGCATCAAAATTTCCTCAAAATTTAGAATTTTGAAGAACTAATGTACAACACTAGAATTCTGGTAACTGCAGTATACCATACCTTACCTCGGTTTTACCCATGATTGTGCAGATGGTAATTTTTTCTTCTTTTCTCGATGTAAAGTATACAAAACTACACCACTGGACATGTATAGTAGTAGACTAATATAATAATATTCACATTCACATTTACAGTTTTACACAAGTGAAGCTCCAGTTTTTAAGACGATAGTAGTTGTTCATAACACTATAAGAACCCGGCTCTAAAAATACAACATTGAACTCACCAAACAGAAGAGCAAGACACGAGATTCAAAAAATTCTGGGATATGACTTACCTGTAACAGAAAAGAACAACATTGATTAGAGTACAGAATAAAATCAGATTGCAAGATTTTTCTTTGGCAAATTTAAGGGAGAAGCTAAGGTGCGGTGCGAATTCGGGGAAACCACCGAAAATATTTTTGATCAATAACATTTCTTCCTTTAATTTGTTAAAAAATGAATTGCAATTTGAATTAATTTAATTTATACCATTCAACTTTAATTATTTTAGTTTAGTTCAGTTTGATTTACCAATATAGTTTGATTTACCGCAATATAGTTTGATTTAACTAATGTTTTATTAGTTAAAAGTCAACTCAGTTTACTCGTTTTGAATTAATTAAGTTTTAATTAAATTTTAATAGAATCTAATTAAATTTAATTCGATGAAAGCGGATTTTTTCGTCAACAACCGGCAACGGAGCAGTCGAACCTTTGGGAGGAGGGGGGTTGAAAAGGGGACAGAGGAGGCGGATTTCGGATGTAAATCATACGTCCGGAAAGAGGGGCATAATCGTGACATTCGATACACCCTCACAAATCGAGTTGCCTATACGGCCGGCGCGGAGCATCAGCTCACGCAAATCAAGTTGCCTACCCGGCCGGGGCCAAGCCAAGTCTCGCTTCTCCGTATATATTTACGCATCCAGTATGCTACACGCAGCGGGGCTCAAAACAAATCAATTATGCTTCGTATTTTACCGATTTTAATTGAAGTGACCCCCTCCTCCGACCAACTCCTACTCTCACGATGCCTCTAACCTAAACCAACCCCTCGCAGCCTCAGCGCCTGAAATTCCGCGACCCGCAACCCGCGCTGCATGGAGGCACTGCGGAGGCCTGGCCTGATGGCTGATGGCTCAGCCCAGCGCAGCGTTAAAATGACCCGCCTTTCCGACCCCGCGACCGCCACGCTTATACCATCACGGATCCGCGGAAGTTATAAACACGCTCTGAAATTATGAGTTATAAACGCGCTTTAATTTCGCTAAAAGCTCGCAAGCCTTTTTTCGCCCCCTCCCCCTTCTTCTTCGTCCCCATGTAACTCACAGTATGATACGGCCGCGTCTGTCCCCGGCTCCGATCTGCATTGGCCCCGAAACACGGATTTTTCTGGACATGAAATCTAATAATTTTAATATGTACTAACTAAGTTTATTTTCTTTAAACAGTAGCGCACCGAGAGTTTCTTCATCTCTCTCTTTTCTCCATTAAGAAACGTATGTTAGACAAGGATGTACAAGGGGATAAAACCCCCTCCTTCTGTCCTTTTCCTACTCATACATTCAAATGGGAAATGAGAGAGATAATAGTCTAATCTATGGTAGAAACCTTCAAAAATAACGATGGCAGTACTAAAAACTTCCGAAATCCACTCCTAAACTCAATAAACGCTTTTATTTTCGCGGGTTAAATGGAGGCTGAGGGCAATAATAATGGGATATTCCTAGCTTAATTTCGTCACTCTCGCTATGCTGACAAAGATGATTCACAGAGTAATCAGTCACCAGAGTAGTGATCCACATCCGATGCATGGTACTGTGACACCTACAGTGACACTGGTGTCACATAAAAGTCGTCTCTGATTGGTCACTTCTTGATGGAGTCACAGTATTGTTAGAGATGGGAATCTTCCATTATTACTACCCTCAGCCACCATTACGCCCTCGCAAACAAAAGCGTTTATTGAGTTCAAGAGTGGATTTCGGAAGTTTTTAGAGCTGCCATCTTTATTTTTGAAGGTTTTTACACGAGAATCGACTATTAAATCGCTTAAAGCAAAAGTGTGCAACAGCGCCCCATTGCGCTGAGCACATTTTAACAGGGGGATTTGTGAAACTTCGGAAAATTGTCGGTCCTGCGAGATCTTGAAATTTTCTTGAAATGTGTTGAAAATTGAGCCTAAATTGAGTCATAATCAAAAGAAGAATTGTGATGTTTCAACCATTAAGTACCGGAGGCATCGATTTCACACATTTAGGTGCTATCTATAGCTATTTATTGTTCTCTTGATTTTTATACGTAGAATTACGTTCGGGAAATTCTATTCCATGCTACCCACTGTGCGTCCTCGGTCTATTTACTTTTACGCCCTCGCTCTGCGCCTCGGTATGATTTTTCCTCTTCGCGATCTTAATACGCATTTTTCTTTTCGGTTCCATTTATTTATTTTTCTTTCGCTCTTATTTAGTGTTCTTGTTTTTAGTTATGGCATTGTTTCTTTTCGCGTTCTTCTTTCAATGGGTGAACGCATTTCATTTTTCAAAGCGATCCGTTGTAGCTGCGTTCATTTCGCTGCAACCATTTTTTTTTTTTTTTTTTTTTTTTTTTTTTTTTTGCAACTCTATGGAGAAAAAAATAGATGGGTTACAGATATATGCTCATGAGTTTGAATCCAATGGGTCTTCTGAATCTCCTGGGAATTTCCCTCTGAAAAAGAATGCTCATTTTTATCTTGAATTCGGTGACTGTATGCTTGGTGTTGATCAGTTAACAGTTGCTTGTTCGACGATATAGAAGAATTGCGAGCAGCGGCGGCTCGTGCAATGTGGCAACAATGGATTTCCTCCATTTAAAACTGTGTAAAATAATCGATTACTTGGTGAGGCGTAGCGCCTCACCTAGTATCGATCTTTTTGCATACGTTTAAATGGCAAAAGTGCACGGTTGCCAGATTGCACGAGCCGCCATGATTGCCAGCAAGCGATTGAAGGATTAATTTAGATGTAAAAACATGCAAAAATGACGATGGTAGCATTAAAAACTATCGAAATCCAATCCTAAACTCATAAAACGCTTTTAAAATTGTTAGCGTAATAGCGGCGGAGGGCCCTATGAGAGACTCCTATCTAATAATACTGTAACTCCATCAAAAAATGACCAATAAGGGACGACTTTTCTTAGACACCGGTGTCACTAGATGTCACGCGTACCATTCATCAGACGAGAATCAATACTCCGTTGCCTAATTACTCTGTAAATGTTCCTTGACAGCACAGAGAGAGTGACGCGAAATTAAGATAGGAATCTCCCATTATTATAGTGTCTTACGCCACCATTTCGCTCGCGCAAATAAAGGTGTTTATAGACTTTAGGAGTAGATTTCGAAAGATTTTGATGTCATAGTTACTTTTTGGAGGTTTTTACACCAGAATCGACTATAGTAAAGCAGTTAAAGCAAAAGTGTGCGATAGCCCCATTCGTGCTCCACATTACAGTGGCTATTAACTATAGTATTGTTTATTTTATACGTAACTATATATAATTATTATTATATTATATAGTAAGATATATATTTATACTAAAGGCATGTTTCTGCCACAGAAACGTGTTTGCAGCAGTTAGGGCAAAAGTTGCCCGGTAACAAAACGCTAGATTAAGTAGTAATTATTGTATTTAGGTACTTTAACTCCTAGTTAATTTTATAAGAAGTTATAAGAATATGGATTAATTTGTTTAAGACAAAGTAGTCATTAATACATAATAATAATAATAATAATAATAAAAAAAAAAAATTACAGAAGCAAAACATTGCAACAAACCCACCGTAACTCATCAAATACTCAATGAAGACAAAACGCACTCACTTGAAAAAAAAAAAAAAAATGTGCATGCATATTATGATCCGTCGCACGTAGGAGTATTTACCCCCAAAAACCTGGCCAAAAATATTTGCTTGTTCTTGAATATTTGAAAATCGATTTTGGTTAATTTTCCAATTTAAGCTCAAAACTCCTATTGCACGGTTTATGGTTGGAAAAGGCGTAAAAAATTAAGAATTTTGGCTCAAACCAAAGGTCGATAGCTCATTCTTTTGCCGAGTTATTGACACTTATTTCATAAAAAAGGCTTGACTTCAACATGTTTTTTAAAAAAAGGGGCAATTTATTGCAATTTTTGACTGTTGGAGCAGTTGCCTAAAAGGGTCTACTCTAACCCCCTTGTTTTGGTTGTGCCCGGTTTTGCCCGGAACGTATTCAAAATTGCCTATTTTTAAAAAGATAGAGCCAAAAGTTGGAGATTTTTTTCATGTCCATTTTAAATTAGATGTAAAAGAGTCAAAAATGCACGAAAAAAGAAATTGTTGCCACCAAAATGAAGCACATACCATCTAAAACAACGTCCATAATCGCTGAAATGTTTGGATGCCCCAACGCTTGTCCTCGATGGAAAATGTTGACTGATTATTAACAGCGCTTCGAGCGGTGAACAACCGCAGCTGTGCGTCGAGCGCTCAGTTCCATGTTGTCCTCTAAACAGTAGATAAACGTAGATGTTCCGACACATCTATTACGCAATAGAGCGGTTGCTTACCTCTCAAAAACCATCAATAGTTTGTTTTTTGGACGACTTTTCAATTTTCCGTTTTTGGCCAGGTTTTCGGGTCAAATACTCCTACGTGCGTCGAGTCTATGTAAAACCGCGCGCGGTAGCATAAACTGAATCTAATCCGCTAAATGTAAGTACAAGCACTTTCTCTTTTTCCACACCCTGCACAGTGCACTTTTTGTAACACACAGAAAAATATGGAAGAAAAAAAAAGCTCTCTCTTGTTTTGCGAGTTTATTGAAACTGAACAACAAATGCGCGCGACTGGGACCGCGAGCGCGCACGCATTTACGTTGCATTCGCATTATTTAAATTACAAGCAAAAAAAATGTTTTAAAAGCACTCTCGTTGAGGCTCGTGGGAATAATACGTTGTCTCTGTCGTCACGTTTGTCGTTAGCCTTTCCGCGGCGGCGTTGTAGGTTCATGAAGGGATGATCACTTAATTCATTTTATAAATATAAGTATTTTAAACGGCCGGAAAAACCGGTAACTAGGTTCTAAATGGCAAAATAAAATATCAAAATACATAGGGTGTCCCAAAAGTAAGTATCTAGACTGACAGTGTAATTTCTATAAGAAACAAGCTATATAGCGACCTGATCGTGCACTGAGAGAATTATTTTTTTAATCCAAGGTGTACTTCGTTTGTGTCAAAGAAACTGCACAGTGAAATATTGACTCAGGGGGAATTACTTGAACCCAAGGAAAATATCTGCTGCTACTACAAGTAAAAGATTCTTTGATGTGACAGTGATTCTCCACGGAAAAAAGAAGCTTGCGTCGGCACGAATCTGGGCTCACCGGCCAAAATTTGGATCAGTTCTGTGCATGGGACACAATCGGCTTGTGTCTTCGACTTAATATGATTGTGTCCCATGCACAGAACTGATCCAAATTTTGGCCGGTGAGCCCAGATTCGTGCCGACGACACAAGATACTTTTTTCAGTGTCCTTCATGCAATCAGAATTTTACTTCGCGCAAGGAAAACTGTCACAAGTATACGTGTTTACTTGTTTTTAAAGAAGTGATTTCTCTCGGTGTGATTACGATTGAAAGATCAAACCATTTGCTTCCGGTTGAGCTCAAGGTAAGCACATTTCAGTGGCGCTGCGCTTACCATACAATTTGGGAACACAGCATTTTGTCCATTTAAACCAACGTAAAAGATCGAATATGAAGGTGTTCACCGAACTTTCAATACCTCGATCTCTTTCATGCCTATAATTAACTAGCTGCCCAATGCAAATTACGGCACTGGCACATTTGGTAAAAATTTACGAAGTTATTAAAGTTTGAAAAGGGGGAAAAATTTACCCCCTACGGATTTTTAACGAATATTTTTTCAAAGCTAAAAAAGTTTTTTCGCCAGTGCGATCAGCCAATGAGCTTAATCGGTCGGTTTAAGAGTGGATTTCGCAAGTTTTAAGCGTAAAACGTACCTTTTTGTCCATGTTTGAGAGTCATGAGTTGACATGCATGAGTGAAAGAGCCTCATATGCAAAAGATATGAAAACCCTTGAGGGCGATCGACTCCATTCGCCAAGCTGAAGCGATAGAGGGGCCACAAGGGGGGTTTTGGTGACATCACCTTTTCGCCCATGTTTAAGAGTCATGAGTTGTTATGCATGAGTGAAACAGCCTCAGATGCAAAAGATATGAAAACCCTTTAGGGCGATCGACTCCATTCGCCACGCTGAAGCGATAGAGGGGTCACAAAGGGGGTTTGGTGACATCACTTGGTTTTGTTTTGGAGTTTTCTTCATTTGAATCGACCCTTAAATCGCCATCTTACATTGCGTTAAACTTACGTATGACTTCGTTTTTTCAACTTTATTCGGCTCCTTACTCCACAAGCTAAGTAAGTAACAAGTGCACTTTGAAGGGGGGTGGGGCATGTTGGAAGTTACCTACTCAGCTCTTTAGTCTGACTCGAAATCAGATCATTCAATACATTTACACTAATAAAAACACTAACATTCATTATGCAGATTGCCTACCCAGTTCTTGAGTCAATTCAAGTTTGGGGTATGCAGCCTGTTAAAAAAAAAAATTCACACGGGAATAAAATTGCAGGTTGTTCACCCAGCTCTTGAGTCAATTCAATTTATAGGTATGCAATCCGTGTACACGAACAGAAAACACAGGTGAGTTGCAGGTTGCGTACCCAGCTCTTGAGTCAATTCAATTTATAGGCAAGCAATCCGTGTATACTAATAGAAAGCACAGGTGAGTTGCGGGTTGCCTACCCGGTTTTGAGTCAATTCAAGTTTGGGGTATGCAACCTGCTCACAAAAAATGCACACATTAATAAAATTGCAGGTTGTCTGGAGCTCGTTTCAGAAGTGTAGGTGGACCAAAACCATAATCTTTGGCGAATTTTCAACTTTTATTCTTTCAAATCAATACCGAATTTGCCCCTGACTTTATTCTTTTGTGTTTAAAGTTTCCCTCGTTTAAAAGTGAACACTCAATTTCATTTTTATTCATTTTCATCGAGTAATATCAAAAATAATGTTGACAAATTCTAAAGATTAACGGTCTAGGTCCGCCTACACTTCTGAAACGAGCTCTACCCAGCTCTTGCGTTAATTCAATTTACAGGTATGCAATCCGTGTACACGAACAGAAAACACAGGTGAGTTGCAGGTTGTCTAACCAGCTCTTGAGTATATTTCAACTTGACCGATAGTGTACAAACAATGAATCAGAATGCGCATCATCAGCATTGGCAATGATTAGACAAGGTGAAGTTATAAAAAATCTTTGATTTCCGCCAATTCTATAATCTTAGAACCCTGAAATTCAACCCAACTTTGACAACATTGGCCCGAGTTGAAGTTCGCGCAGTCCGCATATTTATAACACTCGATTTATTCGACATATGTTTCTAACTCCCGCTTGGCGGGCGCACGAACTCCACGCACACAAGCGAACACTCGCACACATAATACATATGTATACAAACACACACATTCTCACTCTTTCGCACGAAATGTTGTACGTTATTATGGGCATATGCAGAGCACACCACTCATACAGCACCACAGCGACGAGGAGAGAGTGGAGCAGACAGACACGTCGAAAATCCCTGCCCCGTCATTAACACCGCATCATTTCAATTTTCACGCTGTCGGGGAGATCGGATGTTTGACTTATGGGCCTCCGTGGCCGGATGAGCGGAGCTATAGCAGAAGCGGACGAATGGTAGGTACGCGACCCTATTGCACTGTACGCTCTGTGTGTGTGTGTGTGTTTGTATACAAATGTGTGTGTTCTGTGGTGCTGAATGGGGGTTATAGTAATAGTAATATCGGGCTTCGACGATCTACGCGCTCGAAAAACGACTCGACTGCCCTGCGTGTATTTTTCCTTGCTCCACCTCTATGTATGTATATATTGCACATAGGGTATCCCAAAAGTACCGAGATTTCTGCTGTAAAGCACAAGAAAAAAACACTCTGGAAGAGCTGAAAAAACCTTTGGTAGAAAAATGGCTCAGGGAAATACTTCAGTTGAGCCAACCAAATTCATGGTTCACCAAGCTAAACCTCTTAAGGTCTGCTCAAAAGTTTTTCTGGCAGTGGCGTCGCGTGCAATTAGGCAAAACTGCATTTTACACTGCATTTAGGTAGGTACACGTATGTACCAATTGAATGGAATATAAATAGACATTTTGCAAAAAAAAAAAATTATTTGACCCACCAAAATTCGCAGAAAATTGTCCTCTTTTGAACGGTCTAAAAAAGTATCAAAAAAAGTCGAATCCATGAAAGGGTTAAAGTATTAGACTCGGTACTTTCAGAACACCCTTTGTTTACTTGTATACCTTGTCCCACTCGATACGAAGAGAGCTTGGAGCCAATCCGACACCGAGCGAGGTAACGACATGAATATTACGCGAAATAAATGGATCACTCGAACGTAAATAAATTTTTCACACCGCGCGCGGCGCACTATGTGGTATTTGACCAAAAAAGCTGGCATAAACTCAAAAAAAAAAAGTCGCTATTGGGAAAAACTGTTGTGATATTCGGAATCTACATAGATTTTTGCATTAGAAACTTGTATTTAGCGGGTCTAAACTAGATTAATTTAACTAGAATCCACCAGGGGAAAAATCAGTTTTACCACCATTAAATTTAGCCTCAGCACGAGACTATAATCAAAGTAAAAAAAAAGTTTTTCAAATGAAGTCAGAACAAAATTTTTGTACATGGATCGTCTTCCTGAAGGTATTTACAATCAGTTTATGCCTATTTTATCCAATTTTAATTTGAATTTGATATTTTTTTGCTATTTCAAAGTTTTTAGCTAAAAACGTAAATTTTCCGATTTTCAAGAGAACTTAAGTTCAATTATCCTGCCACATCCCGCAGGTATATGTATGAGAAATGGTAGTCCTTAGTGCGTACTAATAGGCCTTCAAGTCAGAAGTTGCGGAAAAATGCGGCTTTTCCGGGAAAATTAGTTCGAATTTTGCGTTTTTGCACGAAATTCTCGTTTTTACGTGTTGTAAGGGCTACATCGCTACAAGAGTGAAATTTGGCAACACCGTCCAAATGACTTGAAACTCAGTATCCAAGAGTACTTTTTGACGCTGAATTCATATTTTGCATCAGTTTTTCAAAATTCGAAAATCCAAGATGGCTGCCGACCGATTAGCCAAAAAATTTGTCGGCGGCCATCTTGGATTTTCAAATTTTGAAAAACTGATGTGAAATTTGAATTCAGCGTTAAAAAGTACCCCCGAATACCAAATTTCAAATTATTTGGACAGTAGAAACAGTTTATGCCAACTTTTTCGGTCAAATACCACATAGTGCGGCGCGCACGCTGCATCGACCGTATGGAAACAGAGGATGGATGGTGGATGGGGGAAGACTGATGGATGGACGGTGAAAACAACGAGACTATACACCGAGGTGTGATCGCTTCGAGCAAAACGTTGCAATTTCAAAGGTTTACTCGAGCCGAACCTAACGCTTGAACGGAATGGAACGGTGCGCGGCGTGATTGAGAAGAAAAATAGTGGTCACAGATTGGAGGAAATGTAATCTTTGACAGCGAGTCATTCGTCGTTCGGATTAAGGGAGCTCGTGGCGTAATCCAAAGATGCTCCTCAAACAAACGCGACTAATGGTTGACATTGACCTGTGTAAAAGAAATGTGTAGACGAAGGAATGGGGCAGTTGCAAGGGTCTGAAATGTTGTGTTTGTTATAAGGAAAATGATAGTACTTGATGAGCTGAGAACAATGGTGACTTTAGTTTTTTCCTAAGTGTCCCGGTTTTGAAGTTACACAAGTGCGAAGTTGTAAAAAATCGTGGGCGTAGTGACGTCACTACGCGGAATTCCCATTTAAAACAATGTGTTTTGCGCCAAAATCCCATCTCCGGAACAATGGAACTTAATTAGAAACCAAAGGCATCTTTCTTCTCAGCTCATCGAGTACTTTAATTTTCTCCATAAAAAACACAACAATTCAGACCCTTGCAACTGCCCCATTGAGAAGCGTTAGGGGAGACCAGGGCTATTTCGCACAAAAAAACGTGTTTCAGTTCAGTAATTTTTTTCAGCACTTTAACAGCCATTCTCACCAAGGTGGGACATGGTTGGAAAAAAGTGAAGTTTTGCAAAATATTAAAAAAAGTAGCCCATTTGATTCAGAAAATCTTGAATATTATGAAACTACTTTCATTTTTTTGTGATGTTCAATTTTTTAGTTGCATTTTTAGGGTTTTTAGGAGTTGTGTTCAAAGACAGTGATTTTAGTCCAAAGTTTGCATCACTGATTTTCACTGATTATTCCATCAACCAGTTTTCTGCTTATCAGCCATGTGAATGTCAGGCCCTGTGCTGTGTGTATCCTGCAGGAGGATTGAAACCAGTCAAATGAAAGTGTGATTTTCATTATTTCTTTGAGAAGTGTCCAAAGTATGACGTCCGTTACAGAAATGTACTAAAACTAGCTACATAGTCGTTACTATTGATTGAAAATTGTTCAAATTTGGTGAGAGCAAGGATAAGTTGATATTTTAAGCACACAAAATACTTTTTTGATGATAATGTTTTTTAAACTCATTTTACTGCAAGTTTAATTTTGGTGACGTCCGTTTCATATCGGATGTCACATTCATGTAAAATTTTACTTTCAAGAAACTAGCGCCGTCACAGAATTTAGAAAGAGGCAGATTATTAGATCAGCTGATAGACCTTAACATTCTGATCCGTGATTTACTGTTAAATTCATGTTACGAGCCAACAATGGGCAGAAAAAACATTTTACTATGCTCATAAGCACAGTAAAAGTGTTTTTTCTGTGCATTATGGAGTCGGAACATGAATTTAGCGGTTAATCATGGATCAAAACGTTCAGGTCTATCTGCTGACCTAATAATTAGCCTCCTTCTAAATTCTGTGAAGGCGCTGTAACTTTTTGAAAGTCAAATTTCCATGAAAGTGACTTCCGGCACGTAACGGACGTCACCAAAATTTCACACATTGGACGCTTCTCAAAGAATTAATGAGAAACACACTTACAATTGACTGGTTCCAATTTTCCTGTAGGATACACAGAATGCAGGCATGAAATTCACATGGCTGATAAATAGAAAAGTGGATGGTTCAATAATTAGTGAAAATCAGTGATGAAAACAAAACTTTCGATTAATATTACTGTCTCTGAACAGCACTCCTATAAACCCGAAAAATGCGGCTAAAAATTAAAAGTTACGAAAAACTGAAAGTAGTTACATAAAATTCAAAATTTGTTTGAATCAGATGAGCTATTTTTTTTAAATTCTTAATCATACTTCAGTTTATGCCAGCCATGCTACCCTTAATGAGAATGGCTGTACATGATTTCCATGCCGGAAGATTAATGGGAGGGAGTTAGTTTGTTAAATGTGAAAGCAGTACACTCCTAAGTTACGAAGTGTTTTAATTTACCACCTACTAATATTTTTTGAATTCATTATGGTTATAAACCATCTAAAAACAGTCATTTTTTAAATAGATTGCCTGACTGAGTGACGTCCGTTACAAAAGCCTTGTGACGTCCGTTACAGAGAAAATCCTGATTATCTCAAAAATTCATGGGAAAAACTTTTTCAAGTAATTACATCATTTGCTTCGGTATACTTTCAAGAATAGCTCTAGGCCAGTAGTTTTTTAAAATTACAAGTAGTTTCTTACGAAATGTTAGAACCGTGAAGGGGTCTCAAAGAGCAGGGTACATTTGAGTGACGTCCGTTACAGCTGTTTTTTTATTTTTTTCTCTTGATTGAATCATCATAAAAACACCTACATTTCAAGAATGAAAGATCATAATGGTACCTATCATTGGGTCTTGAAAGGATTTTTTTTAAGGGAAAAATCTTCCAGTTTTTTAACTTTTAAGAGTGAAAATGTGACGTCCGTTACCATAGAGAATGGCTGTTAAACAAGTTAAAATCAGCTTTTCTGCATATTCACTATTTCTAGGTACCCTAAACTCAAGAAAAAAAACATGCTTTCATTGATGTAAAGAATCTGAGTAATTTTTTTTTTTTTTTTTTTTACTTTTTAAAAGGTCTACCTTTTGTCTAAAATTGTAAGATAGATTGCTGCATTTAAAAATTCTCAATCACTTCAATAGAAACCTAACGTCAAAACCAAGCATGACAAATTTGAACCTAAGGTATCTAAGGCAAGGAAAAAAATATAGTAGGTATAGTGAGATAAAATTAAGCTTCCCAGATTAGCTTCAAATACTCAAATCATCCAAAACAATTCGTTCTTACTGTAAAACGTGAACTGACACAGCAAAGAGACAGCACGCACGGAGAAAATTTCTGGTTGAAATTGCGGAAGGTATTATTAATAATGGGGTAAAAAGAAATTCCTTTTAAAATAATAAGAATTCTTATTGATTCAAACAGAATTATCATTGGTCCAATTGAACGTTCTAATGATTCAGAAGAATCACGAGAAAGAATCGTTGGATCAATAAGAATTCTTATTATTTTAAAAGGAATTTCTTTTTACCCCATTATTAATTAATAATACCTTCCGCAATTTCAATCGACAATTTTTCCACCGTGCGGGGCGATCTGATTCATTCTGGTTTGTTTGCCTCACTGTTTTTGACCTTAAATTGAAAACAGCGGTGGCTCGTGCAATGTGGCAATAATGGATTTCCTCCATTTAAAACTGTGTACAATAATCGATTACTTGGTGAGGCGTAGCGCCTCACATAGTATCGATCTTTTTGCATACGTTTAAATGGCAAAAGTGCACGGTTGCCAGATTGCACGAGCCGCCACTGATTGAAAATTGTAATTAATCCAGTGGAGATTGGTTTTAAACGAGATTGCAAGAGTATAAGAGTTATTATGGACATAGAATTCTAATAAAACTATCCAGGTGAGAAAATTTTGCGTATTTCTGTTGCGAGACAGTTTCTTTATCGTGCAAATCCTCCCAGAAGAAACAGGAAATAGTTATATCGATTTCTGTGTCCAGATAGCCACTCTAAAACACTTGCTTTTTCGCGACAAGACAGAAATGCGAGACAAAACTGACAAATTTGACAACATCGCCCTGACCATTCTCGGACTAGATCTCGTCGGCAAGTCGCGGCGCGCATCGAGGTTTCAATAATGGTTTTACGCCCCCGCCATTTAGTGCCCGCACCCTCCTAACCCCCCTCTCTCCCCATCGTATTTCAGAGTGTACTGCTATATTCGCGCCAATTCCGAACTTTTTATCGGCAGTTTCATCGATGTAGCCGGGCCTTTAAAAAATAATTTGAGCGCGTTATGGTTTTGATTTACGAGCACCGGGGTTGGGGGGCATGACATGCTCCCCATAGCGGCCTGCCCTTATCCCCCCCTTTCCTCTTCGCTGCCTCCTACCCCTCCCCCTCTCACCCTCTCTCTCTCCCCCCACACACACACTACTACAAATCTACAATCCGCTGTTAAACTGTTTTTGAATTATGACTGATCTGGGAAAATGATCTCGACATGAAATTGTAAAGTTTTTTTTTTTTTTTTTTTTTTTTTTTTTTTTTTTTTTTTTTTTTTTAGAAATGAAGAAAACAGATATAAGTCTACAAAAGAAAATAGAGACAATAAAAATAAGCCGCTGAAATGGAGCGAGTGTTAGATACGAAACCAAGTCTGGAGAAAACTTCAAAGATATTTAAAGTTTCAAAGAGCAGAGAGGTTAAAGCGAATACACTTATACAGTGTATAAGTGTATTCGCTTTATAAATATTATGCTGTTTATAATTTTATGCTGTATAATATACACTGAGGAGAAAAAACACATTTCAACCCGATCACTTTCACGATAAAAAGAACGCCTAGGAAAATTGAAATTTGAAGAGTGATAGAAAGCATTGTTAACGCTACACCAATAAAATCACAAAATTATCTAAACTTTGGGAGGCTTTAGCTCGGAAGGAGGACATTTTCGGACCCATGTTCATTAGATAAAAGTCCTATTTTGCTGTTAAAAATCGAACGAAAAATCTTGAGTGGAAATCAAAGCTAACATAAAAATGCTGGTAAATTTTACTCTCATGCGTAGTAAAAATAGAATACAACGGGAGTAAAGAGCGGGAAATACTATCCATGAGGGTGTGTACGCCTCCTCGCCGGAGTGAAATCATCTTTTAACTCCGGAAAAGTGCAAATTATTACTATATCTTTCCTCCTTTTCACACCACTTTCTACTCCGCAAATATCTTACTCCCACACGGGAAAAAAAGATCAGTGAAAATAACCATACGGATACCTGATTTTGGCACCTGCTAGATGTTATGGTAAACTTGACCAGAAGTATGGTACATTTACCGATACTTTGAGTAAATTGAACATGCAGTCAGGTAACATCACCTAGTGCCTAGTCAAAACATAGTATACTCCTGGTTAACATTACCATAACATCTAGCAGGTGCCAAAATCAGGTATCCGTATGGTTATTTTCACCGTAGTTTTTTTCCGTGCAAAACTATATACAGGGAGAAATCATGGCTTTTATGTAACCGGAGTTGGAATGAACATTTTTTTACAGTGTTTGACTTCCAAAAATATTTGACTTATACATTTTGACACACCCTGTACTCACTACTCATTGTCAGTGCATGACCGGGTGTTGATACTGGCTTTTGAGCGGGGTCGTTACCTCTTCAGTTTACATTGTAAATTTCAATTTACTTTTAATTATCTCTCCTCAATTCTGTCTTAAGCATTTTTTATGCCATTCATTTTTTTTAACCCTGACGTATCACTTACTTAGTTTTAAGTGAAAGATCTTGACGCTGCTTATTATTCCCCTCCTGTCAGTTATTTTTCGAGGGTCTTGCCATTATGTCTTGATACAGAAAGAGGAAAGACTGAAAATATTAGTCGAATGAAACTTTTTTTTGACAGGAACTGGGCGCGCACTCGTTCCATTTTTCGGATCTGATTCATTTCGTTCAGCTCCTTCACCGGAAACCATTTTTTTTCACTCGAGTATTTTTCGATGCAATCTATCGGTTTCTCGTTCATATAATCTTATAGAAAAGAATCGATCCTTGGAGGGTTCCATTCTTGGACCGAAACGAATTCTATACTTTTGTAAACATTCAAAAATGGTAGAAAGACCATAGTAGATTGTTCTCGAACCCGAGTTTATACTAATCGTGTGCAGTGGCGTAGCGTGCGATTCGCAACGTCGCAGTTCGTCCATTTAAACCCATGACAAAGATCGAACTCCAGGGTGTTCGGTGAACACCTTCGCATTCGACTTTTTACAAGTGTTTAAATGGAAAAAATACCTAGTTGCATAATTGCACGCTACGCCACTAACAAAGAGACACAGAGCTAGACAGAAAAAAAAATATCGACTAAGTAAAAACAAACTAAAATTGAATCTTAAAATAACCAATCTTTCGCATCTTAAATAAGAGCTGAAAGTGCTCTTCCGTTGCTTGCACCAGTAGCGCACCGAGAGTTTCTTCATCTCTCTCTTTTCTCCATTAAGAAACGTATGTTAGACAAGGATGGACAAGGGGATAAAACCCCCTCCTTCTGTCCTTTTCCTACTCATACATTCAAATAGGAAATGAGAGAGATGGAAGATATCCTGGTTGCGCCAGAGGCTTGCACGAGTAGCCTTATTCATGCTAGCTAATAAAAAGACTCGTTCGTTGAACGATTCAGCTCTCTGATCCGAGCAGGGAAGTTTCGCCCCCACACGCAAAGTATGATGTTAACAGCATCATCTTTTAACCCGTATCCGAGACACTTTTTTAGCCAGTTTTAATCATCCCTAAAAAATCCGAGCAAGTTTTGAAGGATCGGGCGACTGGAAAGGGATGTCTTTGGGATGCGCGTGACAATCAATCATGCGCCACCGCGCTCACCCTCGATCTGTGACAAACAGTGTTGCCAAATGATGCATACTTTTTACTTCTTTTATTTTTTAAATGAATCAATTTTTACCTTAAAATAGCATTTTTTTCTTCTTTTTTTCCATGATGTATCAAATGCATTAATTTACTTTAAGTTTCTTCTAATTTTAAGTGCAACCTGGAAAATTTCTTAAAACATTTTAATGAAGATTGTTTGGTTGGTTCATCACAGAGTATGATGATTTTTAAACTTTTAATGGGGCTCTTTGAAACTTGAAAGACTTTGAAAAACTTGCGGATATTTTAATTAATTAACGGCGGTTCCAACGATTGAGAAAAGATTACACATCAGAGGATTATCGTGCAGTATATTCATACACTGAACTGAACTGAACTGTGTAATCTTTTCTCAACCGGTGGAATATTCGGTGAATGGGGCTCTTCCAAACTTTGGCTGTAGGGGATTGAAGAGTTGATTCTTGCATAAAAACCTGTAAAAATGACGATGATTACACTAAAAAATCACAAAATTCGCTCTCGGAATCGGGCTTAATGGCGGAGAGACGCAGGTATCATGGGAGATTCCTATCTAAATTGAGACATATCTCTGTGTTTCCGTAGAGAAACTGACATAATAGACAAGAATCTTCCATGATACCTGCGTATACCCGCCATAACCATCTTGCCTTTATAGCAGTTATGTGAGTTTATTACTAAATTTTAGTCTTTCTCAGTGTGATTATCGTGATTTTTGCTGGTCTTTACATAAGATAGGACTATTTATATGCTTATAGCAAAATTTTGCAAGAGCTCCATTGAGTTATGCCTCTTGGTAAAAACATCAACGATATGGCAACTGGGAGGGTGTCAATCTCTAACGCGCCGTTTGGTTTGTTTGCGTGGAGTAAAGCAAGCATCAAGGATGGACGCGTGGAGTCGGAGTCGTGGAGTAAGGCTGTCGTGTCATACGAAGCGTTACGCCTCGCGGGACCAACCAGTCAGCACTGCCAGAGCACACTATATAGGACCTATCGCGCGCCAAAGAGCAAACAGCCATAACTCATCATATTTGCATATCATTAAGATGTTTTATCAACATTCCGCCGCTGACGGTTGGGACGGGTGGAGGGGGGGGGGAGTTGAGGGTGGAAGCAGGGTGCGCCCGCTCGTATCGATGATGCAGCCCGCAAAACAGTTGCGGGGGTGAGATTGAAGATTGAAATTGGAATAATTTTTCAACCGCGCTTGTTCAAACACACACACACACACACACACACATCGTTTTCTCGCTCTGCTCGCATTGTGCGAATATACTATGGCTTGCAAAAGAACGCGCCCCGCCCCGGTCGGAATTCTTATTGTTAAAGTCCGTTGTTTTAAACAGAATGTCCGATTGTTCATGACATATGCTTTTACGGTGGCACTATGCTTAGTCCTTAAACATTTGAAATTCGCAATACTAGTTTAAGAATTCCGAGATTTAAGCCTTTATGGACCAAGCCCGAGTATATTCGCGTTTTTCTCCTGTGGTCTATTTCACATTGAAACAGTCTTCATTCCAGATAAACGCAAAAATATATGAAAACACTACAATAGATAAGGTGGCGTCGGGCGCCTTCAATTCTTCATATAGACAATTCCAACTCCATCAAGTACGAACAGTTAACTAACTTCCCGGTAGAAACGGAGAAGTGGTGTTCTCTTGAAGTAACCTGGACCTTAAAGGGTTAAAGAGTATAAATTACGTCCTGGGTACTTTCTTTTTCAGGTCAAAGTACTGGAGTATCAAGGAATTTGTATTTCTCTCTCTCTCTCTCTCTCTCTCTCTCTCTCTCTCTCTCTCTCTCTCTCTCTCTCTCCTCTCTCTCTCTCTCTCTCTCTCTCTCTCTCTCTCTCCCCTCTCTCTCTCTCTCTCTCTCTCTCTCTCTCTCTCTCTCTCTCTCTCTCTCTCTCTCTCTCTCTCTCTCTCTCTCTCTCTCTCTCTCTCTCTCTCTCTCTCTCTCTCTCTCTCTCTCTCTCTCTCTCTCTCTCTCTCTCTCTCTCTCTCTCTCTTTAACCTATTTAAAGACACGCGTAAGAAAAAGATAGATATTAGCTGGTTATTGAAGTCACGTGGTGTTCCCTTCTTTCCGCTATCCTTTTCGAATGTATGTGTCGAAATGGGCGAAGACAGAGAAAGAATTTCAACGCCAATACTGAAGTACAGAGCAAAAACGCCTGAAGTGCTAAGGAATCCCTATAAAAGATACGGTGTTTTTGCTCCGTACAACGTAACATAGATAGCAACATAGGATTCCATCCAGACATAAAAAGTTCTGTATCAAAAACGTTCTGGTTGATACTGTCTTGCAAAAACCACAAATGTACCTAATGGGGCAGTTGCAATGCAAGGATCTGAAATATTGTGTTTTTTATAATGACAATAAAAGACATGATGAGCTGAGAACAAAGATGCCTTTAGTTTCTAATTAACTCCCATTGTTCCGAAGATGACATTTTGGCCCAAAAAACATTGTCTTAAATAGGAATTCCGCGTAGTGATGTCGCTACGTACAAGGGTTTTCCTTTAACAACGGAACACTTAGAAAAAAATCAAAGGCACACCAGTCTTCTCAGCTCTATTTCAGCTATTATTTTCTTTCTAAAACACACACACTTTCAGACCATTACAACTGCCCCATTTGAATCAATTTAACCCTTTACTGCATGATTTTTATTTTTTTTTTTCAATAAAATAATTTTTTTTCAGTACAATTTTGATCCTTGAGACAAGGAAAAATAGTGAAAAAATTCTTTCCATTATATTTCAATGGTAAAGAGCCTGAATATTATAATTGTTCCAAATATGGCCTTACTCGCATTTAGGTATCCATGCAACTGAAAATAAAGTTTTCAGGCTAAAAAAAAAAAAAAAAAAATTAAAGCAGTAAAAAATAAGTTAGTAAGTTTCAATAGTTGTTTTTTCGTATATGGTACCCCTGCGTTACTCCCAAACATAACAATGAAAATCGGAAAATCTCGAACAGATTTTCAGTAAGCTATTTTCAACCACTCTGCACGTTCTCTATCCTGTGCTGCGCGCTCTAGGACAAAATCGACAATTCTTACTCGTTTAGTATCTGTTCCACATGTGACCCACCATGCAGCGACAGTACAACTCAAGTCCCTTACTTTTAGATAGGCTTCAAAGTAATTGTTCCAGATCTGGGCTCATCTGCAGTTAAGGGTTAAGTTGTAAAATTAAGAATTCAACTTATTTGTTATACCACTTATAACAAACCACTTTTGCTTTTACTTGTTCATGGTTTTGATTTTTTCTGATGAAATGATGTGACACATTCGCAACTTCGATTCCATCGATCCAGAATTTGTATAAAATCCAATACAGAGAACCGTCGGAGGCGATTAGAGGGGAGTCTGTTGGATTCGCATACATTTCCCTACCTTGCTTTCGGTCGAGGAGATATTAAAACTTAAAAATGGCGGGATTATTAACACAGTACGCCAAACCAAGAAAAGGTAAAAAGAAAAGGGGGGAGGGAGGGTAAAATACTGCAAAAAAATCCGAAAAGTAAACATATGGATGCAAAAAAAGTATCTTAAAAATAGGGGGGGGGGGAGAAGAAAGGTAGAGGACAATAACGTAAAACGATCATCGAAAGAAAGAAAAAGTTGACGGAGAGGCTTATAAAATCCACGAAGAAAAAAGAAAAACCGGGGTTGGGGTTGGGGAGGGGGGGGGGGGTTGCACTTGACTCAAGAGGCTTTCACTTTCTGCTTTCGTGCGTCGTCATCTAGATTTCGACCCCCTTTTCTCTCTACCCCCTCCCCAATTTCCTTTTTTTCAAAGCGCCAACAATGGAGACTGCTCCACGGGGGGTCCCAGATGATCGCAGAATCCGCGAGCGCGCATCTCCTGAAATTACAGAGGTACACCCCCCCCCCACCCTCCACCTCGCGATGGAAGGATTACACTCTCGGTCGCGAAATGAAAGCTATAGTCGAGAGAAAGAAAAAAAAAGAAAGAGAAAAAAAAAAATCACGGAGGGGGTGCAGAAGACAAAGATTTAAGGGTAAAAGGGAGAGACGGTTATTTAAAAACGAACAGTAATACATTAAGGAGAGGGGGAGGTTCCTATTCCCCTTTAAGAGGTTGAAACAAAAGAAGAGCGGGCTTGTATTTAAAGCTAAGAGCTGGAGAGAGAGAGAGAGAGAGAGAGAGAGAGAGAGAGAGAGAGAGAGAGAGAGAGAGAGAGAGAGAGAGAGAGAGAGAGAGAGAGAGAGAGAGAAAGGGAGAGAGAGATATAGAGTGCTTCCTTTAAAAGAGCCTTTCTGCATACACACCCCCCGGAGTCAGGGGTATAGAGGACTTATGGCAGTTTTGCGTTGTAAAGGAGAAAAAAGAATGGAGGGGGGGGGAGGGCTGTGGAGAGGGTAGGCTCAGGTGTATCCTTTTTAAGAAAGAAAGAAAAAATGAGCAATCGGAATTCTGGTATATACGTTTACCGCTCGGATTGGTAACAATACTGGTAATTCACCGGCGTGAACAGCGCTTTTCCTTCCTTTTCCGTCAGCTTTCAGCATTGAATAAATTGAAAATAATGCTTTCTATCCCCCCCCGCTTTCACTTGTCCCCCGCGACCCTCCAACTCTATGTCTCTCGTACATTACTATCTCTTCCGACTATCTTCTTTCAACGGAATATACCAAACAATTTTTTTTTTTTTTTTTTTTTTTTTTTTTTTTTTTTTTTTTTAACGTTCCGCTGAAAAAGTCCTGTCGAGCGTAAAAGGAACGAGAAAAATGAAACGGACAGGATTGAAGGGTACGGAATGGGAATGGAATTGGGTAGGAGAGAATGTTTGATGTGAGAGAGCAGAGCGCAGTGGCGCGGCGCGGGCGCAGAGGTTTATGTATACGAACGAGCGAATGCGAAAATACATATCAACGCAGAGAGAGGAGAGAAACATAAGTCATTTCGGAGATTAACTCCGGTGATTAACTAGCATTGCGAGGTTTGGAGCGTGTAATCTTTGGCAAGAGCCGAAGCGTGCGATTCGCAGACTTGGAAAGAGGCAGAGGATTGATTAAAAATATGGGATTAAAACGTGATGCTGCCGACCGCGACTGATTTGTTGGTTACAGCGAAAACGTCGATTGATGATTGGATGGCTGAATAGAAATGCGGAATTGGAATATTAAAATAAAAGAGAGTGGATGGGGAGACCGCGAAAGACCGAAAATCTTGGATGACTTCAACTTGGCAAGTTCGTTGTAAATATGAAAGGAAAAATAAAATATCAGGGAGAAGTTAATCAAGATTGGCCTGAGATAATATCTGATATTTATAAATCTTTAGAACGTTCAATTGAAACAGTTCATAGACTGGACCAATATCAGCAACATCTGAGCTACATTAATCATATCGAAATTCGTGTGATTTTGAGGTTAGGTCACAGTAGTCAGGATTTTACAAGGGCGCTTACGGGAGTTACTCGCGTTTTTTGAGATTTTGGCCCTTTCCCTGATCAAAAATCGATTTTTTTTTTTCAACTGGTTGGATCCGTCTAATAGGCTGACGAATTAAAAAAGGAAAAAAAAAAAAAACAACAACGCCCCCCCCCCCGATTTTTTGTTTTGAAATTGTTCAGCAGATAAAACGAAACAACATTTAAACAGCCAAAAAAATCGATTTTTGGTCGGGAAAAAAGCCAAAATATAAAAAAATTAGGTGATCCACATATGCGCCCATGTAAAATCCGACCACTTCTTCGCACCTCAAAATCGTTCGGGCTGCAATATGGTGTATACACGATAATGATAATGACTGAACTCGCAATATGGCTCAGAATAGTTTAATCATAATGTAAACTTCGGTTCATTTTAAAGCATTATTTTCTAGCCCGCCATCTTGAAAAGTTCCAAACTATCCCCATTCAAAGCAATGTGAAAAACAGCGACAGAAATATGTCAGCCATCTCGAAAAGTCACCAAAACAGACCGAAAAATGTTTCCGTTGACTCTTGTGGTAGTTTCTATTCTAATTGTATTATTCTGTAATACTGTATAAAAAGAATGATGGCACGCATGGGATAAAATTATTGAAGGGGGGGGGGGGGATTGATAAATTTGGGAGGTCGAGTTTTCATCGAACAAGACTCGATGAATTAAACCTTTGGCTTGCCGAGGGGGGATGCAGGAAGCAGGGGGGTCGCGGGAAAATTTACGAGAAAAGGAAATAATCATAAATACGAAAACGAAATAAAACAGTATCGGAATGAAATATAAAAATAAAAAAGGATGGCAGGAGTAGAAAGCAACCAGGAGAGCACAACACAGTGCACAGAGTACAACATTATACAGAGGTATACCATCTCTCCACTCCGCACCTATACATACATACAGACAGAGAGAGAGAGAGAGAGAGAGAGAGAGAGAGAGAGAGAGAGAGAGAGAGAGAGAGAGAGAGAGAGAGAGAGGAAAAAAGGAAAAGAGCGATATTTATGGTCTTCGGAAACGGGATTCTTTTGACATGTTCGCTGTTTCGAGCTCTCTGAAAGCTCTCTCCAGCCCCCTCCCTTTCCTCCTCCTGTATTTTCACGAAAAATGCCGACATTATTTTATTTCCCTCGTCCGGGATTTTCTCTCGGTGCGCGTACAGCGTTCTCTCGGCAGCCGCCCAGGCTTTTCCGGTCTCACACCACCACCCCCCCCCCCCCCAACTTTCCACCCCTCACATAAGTTCGGTCATCATTTTCAATTGCAAATACAAGAGCATTATCATTTGTGGTAAGCGACTGTAAACGTACAGGGTGTTCTGAAAGTGAAGCAACTTTTTAAATTTTTTTGTCAAATTATTTTTTATTATTTTCTTCGGCCCCATGCGATAAAAATACGGCAGGGCTGACGTTAATGGCACTTTACAACCCATTGGTGATTATAAAGCAGTTGAAGCAAGGTTTACATTATTATATCAGTTGAAAAAGAAAACCAGGGCTTATAGAGCTAATCAAATCAGCAATCCTTGCTTCAGCCAGTTAAATCACTAATGAATGGGGCTCTTGCAAACTTTTGCTATAAGCAAATAAATGGTCCATTCTGATGTAATGACCAGCAAAAATCACGAAAATTACACCGTAAAAGTCTAAATTTCAGTAATAAACTCGCAAAACTGATTTAACGGCAAGATCGTAATGGCGCTTCAACGCAGGTATCATGGAAGATTCCTGTCTAATCTTTCACTTTCTCCACGGAAACACAGAACTATATGTCTCGTTTTAGATAAGAATCTCCCATGATACCTGCGTCTCTCCGCCATTAAGCCCGATTCTGAGAAGGAATTTCGTGATTTTTCAGTGTACTCATCGTCATTTTTTACACGTTTTTATGCAAGAATCAACTCTTCAATCCCCTATATAGCAAAAGTTTGCAACAGCCCCATTGTAGAATGCCGGAAAAAAAATCCGCAGCAGTTTGCAATAGACCCATTTTTGAAACGAAACAAAAGCTTAAACCCTTCCGATGATGGTATTTGGGATAAAGATCACCCTGTGTTTATGTGTTTCAAAACGATGACTCTAAAATGAAACATTAGCTCCTGTCATCGTTCACTTCCTTTTCTGAACTTAAATTAACCGACCCACGATTCAGCGAAATGGCTTCAGAACCTAATACAAAGAGGAGGAAAATACATTTAAAACGTTGCGCAAAGAGACTGTGCACGATGCGTTTACATTTCACGACGTTCGTTCCCCATTTTTCTTCACCCTCTGTATGTTAACCAAATCGCCGTCTTCCTCAATCGAATTTTTTTCACGTTTTTATTTGATTTTTTCAATGTCACAGGTTCAGTGGCGGCGCGTGCAATGTGGCAACGACGTTTTTTTCTCCGTTAAAACTTATGAAAAACAA
Source organism: Trialeurodes vaporariorum (assembly GCA_011764245.1). Classification (NCBI taxonomy): domain Eukaryota; kingdom Metazoa; phylum Arthropoda; class Insecta; order Hemiptera; family Aleyrodidae; genus Trialeurodes; species Trialeurodes vaporariorum. The sequence goes on along the minus strand of VMOF01000013.1, from coordinate 49,975,409 downwards.
TCGATCTTCAGAAGGTGCAATTGCACCCCCAGAAATCGATACATTTGCATAGGTTTAAATGGCCATTAAGCATGGTTGCCAGATTGCACGAGCCGCCACTACTCAGGTTAAATTAATATGCGTGAGTCAGACGGTAAGAACAATTTTGCAAAAACTATAACCAAACAGGTTTTTTCTTGTGTTTTGGTCCTCACGCAACTACCATTTGATTTTGAGTTTTGCGCCATCCCTATTGCTGGAAGGATTGGCTTTTGCATCTGCCTTATACAGACAATTTTTAAAGAGGTCATTTCTGTGAAAAGGGTTTAAAGTCCGTTACGCCTTTTATTTCCCCTTGGCTTCTTTATTAGTTGAGTTCAATACTTCATATTTTCAGGGATAAAACTTTCCATTGCTTTTCATCTAACACATATTTTTATTAATTTTTGAAGGTTGGTTTTCACCCACTTTTTTAACTTGAAAGTGTGTAACGGACGTCGCGCGCTCAGATGAGAATGGCTGTTCGATATTAAACAAAACGTGTGCTCTTTTCATAAAAGTCTATTTAATCCTAATGCTGATATTTCAGAAAGACCACACCCGTTTTTTATGGGACCTTTTTCTAAAAAAGCCTCAATTATTTTCCGAGAGTCTTTATCGACAGAGTTTAAAAAAAATAAAAAAATTGGGAAACCCCAACTTGAAAAAATCTACTTTTCGGTTCTTTATCGACATTTTCTACGGCAATGCAAGAAACAGCGGTACAAAAAAGTTCAATCTAGCAATTCGTGGGGAAGTTTTTGGGAGTTTGAAGAAAAGTTTCACGAAAAAAAAAAAATAAAATAAAAATATTAGAATTTCGGACAAAGCAGCCATTTTTGGTACATACAATTAAAGTAAGCCCCCCCCCCCCAAAAAAAAAATACCACTTTTCAAATTATTTTGTTGAAATTTTACAGAAATCCTGTGAGGAAAAAATCCAGGATCGTGTGAAACTTCCGGGCGATAAAAAGAAACAAACAAAAGAAACAAAAAAACAAAACAAAACTGAATCCCTAAGGTAGGATTTTCTGTTGGTAATCAAAGTTCATTCGTTTTAGGCAGGAGTCTGCTGTAGGCAATAGACACTCATTACTTCTGATTGGTATATTTATAAAGACTCTTCCAAATTAAACCAAGATAGATCATTTTTCTTGTGAAACAGACACGGTCAAGTTTTTCACGCATTGCAGGCAATTTCCATTCCTGTAATTATGCTTGGTTACAGTGGCGTAGCGTGCAGTTTGGCAACGTTGTGCTGTGTCCATTTAAACCCACATAATAGGTCGAATGCGGAGGTGTTCACCGAACACCCAATAGTTCGATCTTTCTCATGGGTTTAAATGGACGAACTGCAACGTTGCCACATAGAACGTTACGCCACTGTTATTACGGAACCGTTGAACGGTGATAACAAAAAGGCTAAGCGAAGGAGCTGGAGTGAGACCGCGGCAAGAGCAAGTTGGGGGGGGGGAGGCCTGAAAGTTTTACCGGCGCACACCAACATTTCGATTGATCAATCATCGGGGGCGCCTTCCAAGCGGAAAAAAGAAGCTCCCTACCGCCATATCAGCTCCCCCCTCCCGCCACCGCCCCCCTGGGAGAAAAGAGGTATTTCAAATTGGAATCGGACAGCGCCGTCATTTTTCATCGAAATGCAACCCGCAACATTATTATTTAAGAACTCCGAACGCACAACTAATTGTTACGGAAACCGAAATGAATACAATACTTTTTTCCTCCCCTTCCCCGCCCCTCCACACCCCTCCCCTCTACCACTTACTTTATATTTATCGAAGTTGCCAGGTTGCGTGAGGCCAAATTCTCTTTCTCCCTCCCTCCCCCCCCCCCTCCTCTCTCTCTCTCTCTCTCTCTCTCTCTCTCTCTCTCTCTCTCTCTCTCTCTCTCTCTCTCTCTCTCTCTCTCTCTTTTCTCTCTGTTTCTCTCTCCTTATACAAACCATTTATTTTTGACTTTTATTAACTATGTCACCATAACTATTTAATAGTTTTAATCCCCCCTCTCCTTTTAATTCTGTAATTTTTTAAACCCGTGCATTGTTTTCGTTCAAATGATCGGAGTTTAGAAAAATTGAAAAATTCGACGGCAACTGAACAGTCCAGGGGAAAAACGATAAAATGTCACAATAATCAACAATTAAGTTATCATGGCCATCGCCAACAGGATACAAAATAACCAACACATAGAATAGATACCAATAGAAGCGCAAGACAATCAATTTTGGTGGCTGGAAATGCATTGATTTTGACGAGAGAAAGAATTTAACCTTTAAACTTCATTTCCACCTTTCCTTCAACTTTTAAAAACAAAAATGGGATTTAGTATAACATTTTCTCGTTCTTCCTTTGGACTCTTCTATTGTGACAGTACTTTTTACATAAATCGGCACTGAAAGGGTTAAAACCGACAACCCTGCTTTTTCACCTACCTCTCCTCGATAGAACAGGGCACGTTTGAAACGATTAATCATCCTTTCATGAAAACGCGGTTTGGGGTGGATGTGGACGGAGAGTTGCGAGCTGGAAGTGGAAAAAAAAAATTAAAAATTGAAAGTCGATTGGATTCGTTTATCCACTGATTCATGGGCTCTGCAGGAAAAGGCGGGAACTTTTAATATTTTCAGGGCGGTGCGGTGCGGTACAAGGATTCCGGATGATGATATTGGGTATTGATCAAACATTCAGTTTAAAATCATAAATAAAAATTGAATTTCGAGAAAGATTGATAAGAAATGTTGCGTCTACTTTTCAGGGCCTTTCCTTTCTCACAGTCAGCCCATTTAAAATATGGACGCCAGCAGAAAATTTTATAAGGGGGGGCCTAAAACCAAATTCAAAATTCAAGATGGTGGCAAACCCTCGATTTTCAAACAAAATTTACTTGTTTTCAGCTTACACGAGTAAAAATTGGCGTGGACATCGATAATCAAGCTGAACCTTCGATTACATTTTCTAATTGTAAATGGGCTGGTTTTCAAACTCCAAGGACTCTGTTGTAAACTTTTGCTCCTGCAGAAGGAAGGGTCTTTTCTGGTGCAAAATCATTGAAAAACAATATTGAAAACACCAAACAGTTTCAAAATTGCCTTTACAAATTCAAAAAATATGTTTAAAAAATGTCAAGATGGTGGTCCAATGAGCGGATCGGAATCAGTGGCGGCTCGTGCGATTTGGCAACAGTGTTTTTATCCCATTTAAATACATGTAAAACAATCGAAACTCGAGGAGGCTGCCAGCCTCCGCTTGAATCGATTTTTTACCTAAGTTTAAGTGAGAAAGATGCATGGTTGCCAAATCTCACGGGCCGCTACTGATCGGAATTAAAGAGTCCCACACTGAAAAAAAAGGTTCTGGCTCTACCGAATACATGCTTCGGGAAGCTAAAAGAGGCATATCCCAAGCAAAGTTCTGTGACTAGCGGGCTTTCCGTCGGTAGTAGCGAGCCACATGCTCGAGGAGTCCCGAACCTCTCGCTTCGGCATTGCGATGTAGTCGGCGGGCAACACGTGCAATGACATACAATCAGCAGGACCTGTCGCCATCTTTTTTCTGTTAAGTATCAGAGTAGAACGGGTTCACTCTTGAAATCAATTTACTCTGAGAATTTGTCATCGGCGATCTCAGAAAGAACGCTACGATACAATGTAGGAGCATATTCACAGAAATTGCTCACTTAACTCAGCGCGTCGTAAAGGGTGTGCTTCCCCTATACATATACGCAGCAATCAGCCCATGTCTTCCACAAGCACTGAGCAGCGCAGTGGTAACGTACTGGACTCCAGAATGATACTTTCCCGGATCGATCCCGGGTAGCGGCTCGCGCTGTTTTCACTCTTCATCTTATACATTCCCGAAGCACGTGCTTAAGTACTACCGAACTTTGCTCCGCGAAGCTATCTGAATCAGCACGTGCTTCGGCTCTACCGGAGCTTTAGGTGTACTACCGGAGCACAGTTCTTTCAGTGCAGGGAGTCGCAACTTTCCACGCTGGGGAAAGAAGCTGTAATAATATAGGGACTCCCCCATTGTTTGCGAAAAACGTTTTTTTTTTCCTTCATAAAAATAAAAAAAAAATATAAAAAAAAAAAACAAAAAAAAAACAAAAAAAAAACAAAGTTTCAGACCCTTGCTACTGCCCCATTCACCGTTGAATGGTTGCCATGGCAACAGCGCAATATTAATCTGAATAGTGAATATGAAAAGAATAGATTCCGATTACTTTTCAACAAGGAGGCCCGACATTCGTGCATTCAGCGTTGAAAAGCATACTCGATGGTTCAAAAAAAAGGGGAGTAGTGTGAGGGAGGGAGGGGGGGGGGTGCTATATCAAGGGAAAAGGGGCGTGTAAAGAAAGTCGACCGGTTTTAATTTGTGGTGAGGGGAAGTAGCGCACCGAGAGTTTCTTCATCTCTCTCTCTTTTCTCCATTCAGACACGTATGTTAGACAAGGATGGACAAGGGGATAAATTCCCCTCTTTCTGTCCTTTTCCTACTTATACATTCAAATGGGAGATGAGAGAGATTGAAGAGATCCTGGTCCGCCAGTGGTGAGGGGGTTGGTCGTTGGACCTGCGGCAGTCTCGTGAGGCGTCGGGATTCCCTTTGTAGAAATGGACTCCCTTTGGCAACCCCGCGAGGGCGAGGTGGAAACGGGCGATGGTGCGATGGGTGCCGTGAGTGAGGGGGTGGAGGGGAGGGAAGGGGGTGGGAGGGGGAGGGGGAGGCAAAATTGACTCCTCTCATTTGCGTTCAACGAGAGAGTAATTGTTGCTGGAAATAATAGATACGGCGGATTTTCGATTAATTATGAGTGAGGAGTGAAGGACTGTGAAAACGCTGAAGGGGTTGCACAGTTACCCTATTCCTTGCGCCCCTCCCCTCGCCCTCCCCTCTCGAGAGGGTGAGAAACGGTTGCAGCGGGGGGGGGGGGGTGTCGATCATTGCCCAAGTCACCGAGCTTTCTTTTCAGCTTCACCGCAATTGGGGTTAGTTTCGCGTAAGAAATTACTCCTCAACAATGAAAGTGACTTTATTTATTTATTTTTTTTTTTTTCAATAAAATAATTTTTTTTTTTTTTTTTTTCAGAACAATTTTGATCCTTGAGACAGGGAAAAATAGTGAAAAAATTCTTTCCATTATATTTCAATGGTAAAGAGCCTGAATATTAATTGCTCCAAATATGGCCTTACCAACATTTAGGTATCCATGCAACTGAAAATAAAGTTTTCAGGCTAAAAACACAAAATTAAAGTAGTACAAAATAAGTTAGTAAGTTTCAATAGTTGTTTTTTTTGTATGTGGTACCCCTGCGTTACTCCCAAACATAACAATGAAAATCGGAAAATCTCTATCAGATTTTCAGTGAGCTATTTTCAACCACTCTGCACGTTCTCTATCCTGTGCTGCGCGCTCTAGGACAAAATCGACATAATTCTTACTCGTTCAGTATCTGTTCCACAAGTGACCCATCGTGCAGCGACAGTACAACTCAAATCCCCTACTTTTAGATAAGGCTTCAAAGTAATTGTCCCTGATCGGGGCTCATCTGCAGTTAAGGGTTAAGACGGGCAGCTACGAGCGAGTTCCGAATTCGACATCCGCGCCGCGCCAGCGCATGTAACGCTTGTTGTTTGCAGTGACTAGATAAACTAGTGATTGGTCGTGTTGCTGATTGGCTGATTGAGACGATAAGTTCTACCTGAGTCCATATATACATTGTCTAAACTTCGTTTCATGAACTTTTTTAGTATAAATCTAGCCATTTTCAGTAGAGCATTTTCCACCGAGTATAGCAGTTTGGTAACAGACCAATTGTAGATTCTATCACTAATAATTCTTGACCCATTTCTGTAGGAAATAAGGAAAAATCTATGTTTCAACAACTCTTTCTCTCTTTCTCTCTGATCCTCACAATAATTCTATCTCCTCTCTTTTTTTCTCTCCTACTGCCCCCCCCCCCCCCCAACAAGCCATGACTCCAGGCGAATTTTGATTTTCTGCAACGATGACTGAGCAAGTTTTATAACTCGCTACGCGTTCTCACTCGCGCGGCGACTATGGAGCAATGCTGCCAGAATTGGCATTTAAAAAAAAAATACAAATTTCCCATTTGATTCAATGTTAATGGAGTGTTTTTTTTTATAGCGAATCTGGCATCACTGCTGTGGAGCGAAGACGAAGCCGAAAGAGCAGAGGAGAGGAGAGTCGCATTGGGGAAAAACACGAAGACATCTGAAGACAGGACAAGATGACAAGGGAAACTTACAAATATTTATACTCATCCGTGCAGAAGTATGTTTCTGTTCGGTGCACTCTCACGATTTGAAACTCGCGCCAGAGTTGCCAGAATAAATGAGGAAAAAACACTCGCCTAGTTTACTGGCGAAGTAAAGTAAACTGAAAGTAAAGTTACTGGAGTAATGAAGTTTAGTTATGTCTTAGGCAGATTTTTCATCTGCAACAGATGGGGCGACTTGAAAAATAAAATTCGCACTGTTTCCACACGGAAAAAACACTGGTAGAATTTACCATCTGCATTCTGCACAGCTGATTTTGGAGTCTGCTATCAGGTTTACCAAATTTACCATACATGAAAGCAGACTCCAAAATCAGCTGTGCAGATAGTAAATTCCACAAGTTTTTTTTCCCCCGTTTGCAATTTGGTTCAGTGAAAATAACAAAAGAAAATGTTCCTACTTCTTATTTCTGTTAACTCTTTCACTAACCAAGCTAGGTTACCAGAAAAAATCAGAGCTAAAACTCACTCAAATTCAGTGAGCATTCGATTATTTGTACTCCGCAGTATTCATTTAGCCTATCTCTGCAATTGAAGGCACTAAGTGAATCAATAGTTTAAAAATCTTGAAAAGAATGCAAGCTTCGCCATGTTGCTTTCTACTTTCTGATGAGTCAAGTGTTGCTATGAGTGAAACGGCCAGTTGCAGAAGATATGAAAACCCTTGAGGGCGATCGACTCCATTTTCCAAGCTGAATCGATTGAGGGGTCACAAGGGGGGTTTTGAAGACATCACCTTTTTGCCCATGTGATGAGTCATGTCAGTGCTATGAGTGAAACGGCCCCATTGCAGAAGATATGAAAACCCTTGAGGGCGATCGACTCCATTTTCCAAGCTGAATCGATTGAGGGGTCACAAGGGGGGTTTTGTAGACATCACCTTTTTGCCCATGTGATGAGTCATGTCAGTGCTATGAGTGAAACAGCCCCATTGCAAAAGATATGAAAACCCTTGAGGGCGATCGACTCCATTTTCCAAGCTGAATCGATTGAGGGGTCACAAGGGGGGTTTTGTAGACATCACCTTTTTGCCCATGTGATGAGTCATGTCAGTGCTATGAGTGAAACGGCCCCATTGCAGAAGATATGAAAACCCTTGAGGGCGATCGACTCCATTTTCCAAGCTGAATCGATTGAGGGGTCACAAGGGGGGTTTTGAAGACATCACCTTTTTGCCCATGTGATGAGTCATGTCAGTGCTATGAGTGAAACGGCCCCATTGCAGAAGATATGAAAACCCTTGAGGGCGATCGACTCCATTTTCCAAGCTGAATCGATTGAGGGGTCACAAGGGGGGTTTTGAAGACATCACCTTTTTGCCCATGTGATGAGTCATGTCAGTGCTATGAGTGAAACGGCCCCATTGCAGAAGATATGAAAACCCTTGAGGGCGATCGACTCCATTTTCTAAGCTGAATCGATTGAGGGGTCACAAGGGGGGTTTTGTAGACATCACCTTTTTGCCCATGTGATGAGTCATGTCAGTGCTATGAGTGAAACGGCCCCATTGCAGAAGATATGAAAACCCTTGAGGGCGATCGACTCCATTTTCCAAGCTGAATCGATTGAGGGGTCACAAGGGGGGTTTTGAAGACATCACCTTTTTGCCCATGTGATGAGCCATGTCAATGCTATGAGTGAAACGGCCCCATTGCAGAAGATATGAAAACCCTTGAGGGCGATCGACTCCATTTTCCAAGCTGAATCGATTGAGGGGTCACAAGGGGGGTTTTGAAGACATCACCTTTTTCCCATGTGATGAGTCATGTCAGTGCTATGAGTGAAACGGCCCCATTGCAGAAGATATGAAAACCCTTGAGGGCGATCGACTCCATTTTCCAAGCTGAATCGATTGAGGGGTCACAAGGGGGGTTTTGTAGACATCACCTTTTTGCCCATGTGATGAGTCATGTCAGTGCTATGAGTGAAACGGCCCCATTGCAAAAGATATGAAAACCCTTGAGGGCGATCGACTCCATTTTCCAAGCTGAATCGATTGAGGGGTCACAAAGGGGGTTTTGAAGACATCACCTTTTTGCCCATGTGATGAGTCATGTCAGTGCTATGAGTGAAACGGCCCCATTGCAGAAGATATGAAAACCCTTGAGGGCGATCGACTCCATTTTCCAAGCTGAATCGATTGAGGGGTCACAAGGGGGGGTTTTTAAGACATCACCTTTTTGCCCATGTGATGAGCCATGTCAATGCTATGAGTGAAACGGCCCCATTGCAGAAGATATGAAAACCCTTGAGGGCGATCGACTCCATTTTCCAAGCTGAATCGATTGAGGGGTCACAAGGGGGGGTTTTTAAGACATCACCTTTTTGCCCATGTGATGAGTCATGTCAGTGCTATGAGTGAAACGGCCCCATTGCAGAAGATATGAAAACCCTTGAGGGCGATCGACTCCATTTTCCAAGCTGAATCGATTGAGGGGTCACAAGGAGGGTTTTGAAGACATCACCTTTATGCCCATGTGATGAGTCATGTCAGTGCTATGAGTGAAACGGCCCCATTGCAGAAGATATGAAAACCCTTGAGGGCGATCGACTCCATTTTCCAAGCTGAATCGATTGAGGGGTCACAAGGGGGGTTTTGAAGACATCACCTTTTTGCCCATGTGATGAGTCATGTCAGTGCTATGAGTGAAACGGCCCCATTGCAGAAGATATGAAAACCCTTGAGGGCGATCGACTCCATTTTCCAAGCTGAATCGATTGAGGGGTCACAAGGGGGGTTTTGTAGACATCACCTTTTTGCCCATGTGATGAGTCCAGTGGCGGATCCAGCCCTTGCGAACGAGGGGGGGGGGGGGCGAACTTGGGATTTTTTTCCCCTTAGTGACCCCGTTTATCTTTCTCTTGCTTCCTTCATCCTCTCCTCTCTTTTCCCACTTCTTGGGCCGACATGGGGGGAGGGGGGCGATCGCCCCCCTCCCCACCCCCCTGTATCCGCCGATGGCTTTCTTTTGACAACCCATAAGACGAAAAACGTCGGTAAGCGGGTCGAAAGCAGTGCCGGATAGTGCTACTTGGCAACCATTTTTATCATTTAAATAACGAATGCAAAAGTGTCGATTTCTCAGGGATAATGTATTATGTAAATCACCTGAAGATCGATTATTTTACGTTTAGGTTCAAACTTTCAATGGATAAAAGTCGTTGCTGTCACATTGCACGAGCCGTTACAGGTCAAAAGTTGCATATAAGGACAAAACAAACACTTCTAAGAACGGAAGCTTGAACGGTTATGTTCTCATAAAATCGAACCGATACAACTCGAGTCAAAAGCAGATTCAGACGCTCAAAAGAACACTTTTGTTACTCACAACTTGATGGCTCAATTTTACAAAGAAATAGAAGAAAAAAATTGCAGTCTCTCTCGGCAACCCCAAAGACAAAAAGCTCCAACTATCAATCTTAACAAAAAAAAAAAAAAAATATAAAAAAAAATGGTAACCTTGCATTCTCCCTCGGCCGCGAACAAAAAAGCTCCGACAATCGGGTCGCGACATAACCATAAACGCACTTTTATTCTCAAAACGGGAGTTTAAATGCCGCGTGTTTACATAAAATCAATTCGAGATATCGAAACTCGAGGAGAGCAAATCGGCGATCTCGGACCGGAGCGCGCGCGAAAAAAAAAAAAGTGCAGCTATTGTCATTCATGGATTTTATGACTCAATGAATGGGGCGCAACGCTACGTGTTATCGTGGGGGGAGGAGGGGGAGGAGTTACGTGCGCGCGGTAAAGAAGCGAGCGTGTAAGGACGTAAAAGCGTTAAATCCGGAGCGTTATAATTCAATCCCGATACATAATACTTGCTCATACTCCCATTGAGAATGCGAGTAAACGGTTTTTATGAACCGCTGCCGTCGAACGGTGTTGCCAAATTGTGAGATTTAAAAGGGGGGGGGGGAAACGAAGGTTTTACGTTGAAACCGTAATGTAAAATACGTAAATATTTTTTTATTAAAAGTAAGTTTGGCACCGCTGGAGACGGAACTCCCTCCGCTCCTTGTCCGTCCCGTCGGGAATCGATCTCTTAATCTTCCGTTGATGCGGATAAACGGTGATAAGGCAGATGCGATACGTCGCAGATGTTGCCAGATTTCGTGTGCAAATTCAATGAATTTTAATTTTTTGAATTCCTGATAAATCTAGTATAGTGGTACATGGGCGAATACAGGAATGGGGCTGTTGCACACTTTTGCTATAAGCGATTTAATAGTCGATTCTGCGGGCCGATCATTTACTTCATCGTTAAATCGATCGATAAGACTGTCCACGAGTGATCCTATTGGTCGAGTATTGTAAAACTTGGCCGTTGCTATGGTAACCATCGTTATAGTGTCCGTTTTTTAAAGGTTACTCATGAATAGCCTTTATAAAACGAGACTCTTAACGATGGTTACCATAGCAACGGCCAAGTTTTACAATACTCGACCAATAGGATCACTCGTAGACAGTCTTATCGATCGATTTAACGATGAAGTAAATGATCGGCCCGCTGGTGTAAAAACCTCCAAATTCATTGTTTTCTCAAGGAGAGGTGCAAATTTCAATAATAGTGATCGAGGCTACGGTGTTGGCGGATCCAGGAATCTATCCTTCTCTCTCTCTTCTCCCATTAGAACGCGTATGATAGAAAAGGATAGATTAGGGTCAGTCACGTGATCTTCGCCCCCTCTTCTATCCTTTGCTAACACATGCATTCTAATGGGAGAAGAGAGAGAAGTACTATGCCCTGGATCCGCCATAGTGGGTTCCGGCTTCGAATCCCTTAATAGGTAGATACGCAAAGAATGAGTCATTGATGAAACTATGAACAATTGGATGTATAGGTGACTAGGACCAAAACACGAGCAGCATGTTAAGGAAGCGGAGGAAATTTACAAACTAATTTGAGCTTTCTCACGTGTAAAGTTCATTTCGGATTCTATTTCAAAACCCAGTTTGCACGCGTCTTCGAGGGGGAAACAAAAAAAAAAAAAATGAAAATGATATCGATTTGAAAGCTAATCCGCGTGTTCTCAAAAATATAGCGGGGAACTCCTTGAATGAGCGTCTCACACCCACCCCCCCCACCCTCCCCCAATCCACCAACCACCCCCACAGCATAGTAAACACGACTCTTGAAGAGGGCATTAAAAGTGAATCGATCATACACACTGTCTAGTCTCTCCATCATAACACACCCGCACACACACGCAAAGACTTCACACACACTGTACAAGCACGAGACGACCGCGAAACTCACAAAGGAAAAACCGCGTCATATCCGAATGAGGAAAGGAAAACTCCTCTAATAGGTCTCTTCTTTTCTCTCCCCCCCCCCCCTACTTTCAGGAGTGAGAGGTGAGATTGAAAGGCGATAGGGTGAAGGGAGGAGGGAGAGTCCTCATAGTGTCGCTGCCAGAGCTGCCGATTGGCGTAGATTTAATGGCATTTTGAAATTCAACGAAGATTCCACCGGTGGAGAAAAGATTACAGAGTTTAGCTCAGTGTGTGACTGTAATGCACGAAAATACTAGCGTCTTTTATCTTTTCTCAACAGGTATATTTTACTTAATTAACGGCGTTTCCTCCTATTGAGAAAAGATTACAGATCAGAGTATTTTTGTGCATTACAGTCATACACAGAGCTAAACGCTGTAATCTTTTCTCAATCGGTGGAATCATCGGTGGATTTAAAATGTCATTAAATTTACGCAAATCGGCAGCTCTGGACTCGCTGCATCGAGTAGTGTAAGAGTGAAAACCGAAGATTAGCGTTAATATTATTTTAAAAAAGAGAGAGGAAGAGAGACATCGAACGCGTCGCTGCAGGGGAGAGGGAGGGAGGGAGAAAGGGAGAGAGAGAGAGAGAGAGAGAGAGAGAGAGAGAGAGAGAGAGAGAGAGAGAGAGAGAGAGAGAGAGAGAGAAAGAAGCCCGTTGGAGAGAATGACGAGACGACAGAACGTCACACAGTTGGGTGAAAGGAAACAGTTTCTGAACGAAGTTGAAAAGTGATTGAAAATATCGTTTCAGGAGAGTACTAGAAGCTCACCGGTAATCTTTGGCGGATGGGGCTCTTTCAAACTTTAAATATAGGCAAATAAATGGTTAAATCTGATGTAAAAACCATTAAAAATCAGGATAATCACAGTGAAAAATTTTAAAATACAGTAATAAACTCAGAAAACACCTGTAACGGCGAGATCGTAATGGCGGAGATATGTAGGTATCATGACTCATGCCTAGTTAATTTGTCTCTCTTGCTTTATAGAAACACACAAAGGGAAATTTCAAATTAGATTGGAGTCTCACATAGTACCTCCTTGGCACCCCCATTGCGCCTTTAACTTTAAAACAATTTTGTGAGTCTATGAATAAATTTCGTGCTTTTTTAAGATGATTTCAGGGTCGATTAGTTCCAACTGTGGACACCACGTCGCGCTGCTCAAAAAGTTAACAGTTTTTTGTACTAAATGTGACGAATTCACGCAGAAAACACAAATTTGAGGAACGTCAGCATCTGCGAGCATACTTCAGGAAGATACCCTGAAAGTTTCAAGCTGAAACACTCACTAATAAAGCCGGAAATTATGAAATACGAAACTTCCCGTAAGCCGCAATGAGTTCGAGTGAGGCAGATAGACGTATCATCACTCGCGCTCACTCTCACTCACTAAGCTTATGGCGAAACGAATTTCATAATTTACGGCTTTAATGGGGCTATTGCACACTTCTGCTATAAGCGATTTAATAGTCGATTATGGCGTAAAAACCTCAACAAATAACGATGGCGGCACTAAAAACTTCCAAAATCCACTCCTAAACTCAATAAACGCAGTTATTTGCGCGAGCGTAATGGTGGCCGAAGGAACTAACAATGGGAGATTCCTATCTTAATTTCGTCACTCTTTCTATGCTGACAAGGATGATTCACAGAGTAATTAGTCATCAGAGTGATGATCCACATCCGATGAATGGTACCGCAACACCAAGTGACACCGGTGTCAAATGAAAGTAGTCTCTTATTGGTCACTTCTTGATGGAGTTTCAGAATTGTTAGATGGGAATCTCCCATTGTTAGTGCCTTCGGCCACCATTACGCTCCCGCAAATAACTGCGTTTATTGAGTTTAGGAGTGGATTTTGGAAGTTTTTAGTGCCGCCATCGTTATTTTTTGAGGTTTTTACGCCATAATCGACTATTAAATCGCTTATAGCAAAAGTGTGCAATAGCCCCATTTTGAACCAATTTTGCTCTGGGCTCAAAAAACCCGTAAACAAATTTTACAGGTGCTGACGTTATTGTATTTAGCGTTTTATCTATGGTTTCAGTTTAAAACGTCAAAAACACGAATTTTCCAAAAATCCACTAGTGGCGCTATCCATCGGATTGAAATCTGGAAAAGTTTCGCCTGGAATCACCTTGAGATATACACATTGTCATTTTTGCTGATTTTTACGCACAAATCAACCATTCAATCTCATGAAGCAAAAAATAACGAGACACCCCATTCGTCAGATCTTCAAATTCTCCCCACCCAGCGACGAAAAGCGCTATCGTGTTTCTTCCCGATACGGTTTCTCGAGCAAAACAAAGACGTTATAATTTTTTTCCTTTTTTTAATCCTACCACCAACCAGACCTACCTCCTTCATCATCCCTGTAGGGGTTCTAGGGAGGTAGTGGGAAAAGGGGTGGGGGTGGGGGGTGTGGGTGGGGGGGAGCAAGAGGCTCAACTCCGTCCATATAACCCCGATTTCCACCTGTCGCGAGTTTCGGATGACACATCTTTTTACGCTCGTTTGTCACTCGCCAGGATTGCCAGATTGCACATTTTTAGTATAACACAGTTCATTTAAATCAATCGATAGATTTTTAATATGTCTGGCAACATTGCATTTATCGTCTCGTTCGGTCGTTCCTCAGACAATCCCATATCCGATTCCTCCCTCCGCCATCGCGCATAGGATCAAAGAATGGATTTTTATGAACATGAATACATGTACATGAGTACATGAATACATGAATACGTCGTTTTTTACGTTATATTTTGTTTTTCTGTTTCAGGAACAAGTCGTTCAAATGAACATGTCAATAATATCTTGCAAAAACCATGTGATTTAACCAACGAGCTTTAGCGATAGAAAGGATTTGTGAAACGTGATATTGAAACTTCAAGAAGGTAGCCATAAGGGAAATCTGTTGTAGACCTTTCCACACAGGCTCGGTTTGTTTGCCTCACTTTTTTAACCCTTAAATTTAAAAAAAAAAAAAAAAAAAAAAAAAAAAAAAAAAAAATTGACAAATACAATTGAAATTAGTTACAAACAAAAGTGCAAGTGTTTTAGAGTGGCTATCTGGACAAACAAATTGATATTACTGTTTCTTCTGGAAGGCACGATAAAGAAACTGTCACAAGACGGAAAAAAGCAGAATTTTCTCACCTGGATAGTTGTATTAGAATTCTGTGTCCAAGTTAGCCACTCTTAAACACTTAATGGAGCTGTTGCAAAGTTTTGCTACAGGCTTATTAATAGTTGATAACGGGTTAATACCCAGTAAAAATAACGATTAGCGCACTAAAGAATCACGGAATCCACTCCTAAACTCACAAAATGCTTTTAAGCGCGAGACCGTAATTGCGGCCGGGGCCGCGGTTTCCATTGGGGTTCCCTATCTTCAATCAGCGCCATCTACACGAGGTGTTCTCGCAACACCACACAAGAAGAAGAAGAAGCATACAATTGCCATAAGAAAACCGCGGTCTCGGCCGCCATTACGGTCTCGCATTTAAAAGCATTTTGTGAGTTTAGGAGTGGATTTCGTGATTTTTTAGTGCAATAATCGTTAGGTATTTTTACAGGGTATTACCCCATAATCAACTATTAATAAGCCTGTAGCAAGAGTTTGCAACAGCTCCATTGCACTTTCGTGTAAAACCAATTTCCATTGAATTAATCACCATTTTTCTTTTAAGTTTAAAAAAATTGAGGCAAAAAAACCAGATTCAGATCGGCCATTCTGTCACACTTTAAGATATGAGACTTAAACATATCGACGGTTGGCATGCATAGGGTCATTTGCCATAATTTTCGACGCACTCTAACTTACGTCCTTCTGCCTAAACTATCTGTTAATTTTTTCAAGTTTTGACGGTGCATTTGTGTTTATACGACTGTAATCAATAGGAATTAGGTCTTAAAACCTACCTAGATCAAAAGACTGGTTCAAAATATTTGTATAAATCAATCAACAACTCATATCAGAAACAATTTGACTTACGCCCCTATGCATGCTGACCGCCGATAAGTCCCCCTCTATTGCGATAGCTGGTTGATTCGACAAGTTGTAACCCTAAATACTACAAGATTTTTAGATTTTTAAAACCGACATATTATAATCCTATACCTTGCTATTTATGGTTCATAATCTTGATTTCTCAAGAAATGACGTTCGAAACAGTCAAGATTTTGACCTAGTGTGCGCTGTAGACAAGAGACGAGATATCGTTCGACTGACTCGTTACAATTGTCAAGCACAGCGATGACGTCAGATTAAATGAAGACGTTCGATACATGAAAGGGGTTGATTTGGTCTGAGACAGAAATTTCGGGTCGCGAGAGATGTATTGAGTTTCGCTGTGTATAAAAGAGAGACAACGAAGAAGTCCCACAGGACTCGCAGGAAGAAACTATATAGAATTGAAATTGGACCCTGAGCTGGGACTAAACGAAATTAGTCGGGTAACAGACGTAAACATCGATGATATCACAACACTATAGCTCCAGAATTCAGCTCACTCACGATAAAAACACAATGGAAAAGTGATACAGTCAAAACAGAAAAAAACGCTTCAAGGTGAAAACACCAGTGACAGACATCCCCCCCTCCCCAAGAACGGCACAAGTGACAGACACCCAAAAGGACATTACCCAAAATCGGCCTTTTTACCCCTGAGAGCGAAATGTGAAATAATTTCAGGGGTGATAGAGGATTAAATCAGCGTTCCGAATCTGGCCTATTTCTTGATTTTGGACGAAGGGAAAGGGGGGGAGGGGGTCCAAAGTTAGACCCTTCAAATGCCCATAACTTTTGAACGAATAAAGATATGAGAATGTACTTTGCGCGAAAAGATAGATCTTTTAAAGACCTTTCGATTGATGTGTACGATATTTGCCTTATTTTAATTTTTAATCGATTTATCGAAGTTTTTCTGATTTTTTTGAAATCGGGTTTTCCGTTTTTTTAATCGTGGAAGTTTGGCAACGCACGAATCATCACAAATAATTTCCAGGATAAAAGTAGACGCGATTTGCTAAAAAATGGTTCAAACCGCATGTTGGGGAAATGCTTTGAAGCGAGGTTATGAGGGTTCAAAGTTGGCGCTGTCACGAAAAAGGCCGCCCCGAGGGACGTACTACAGGTGGTAGAAGTTGGCATTATCTGTTCTTCCCGTCCAAATGACTTGAAATTTGGTATTCCCGGGTATTTTTCAACGCTAAATTCAAATTTTGCATCAGTTTTTCAAAATCAAAAAATCCAAGATGGCTGCCGACCATTTTTTCGGAAATTTGGTCGGCAGCCATCTTGGATTTTTTGATTTTGAAAAACTGATGCAAAATTTGAATTCAGCGTTAAAAAATACCCGGGAATACCAAATTTCAAGTCATTTGGACGGGAAGAACAGATAATGCCAACTTCTACCACCTGTAGTACGTCCCTCGGGGCGGCCTTTTTCGTGACAGCGCCAACTTTGAACCCTCATAACCTCGCTTCAAAGCATTTCCCCAACATGCGGTTTGAACCATTTTTTAGCAAATCGCGTCTACTTTTATCCTGGAAATTATTTGTGATGATTCGTGCGTTGCCAAACTTCCACGATTAAAAAAACGGAAAACCCGATTTCAAAAAAATCAGAAAAACTTCGATAAATCGATTAAAAATTAAAATAAGGCAAATATCGTACACATCAATCGAAAGGTCTTTAAAAGATCTATCTTTTCGCGCAAAGTACATTCTCATATCTTTATTCGTTCAAAAGTTATGGGCATTTGAAGGGTCTAACTTTGGACCCCCTCCCCCCCTTTCCCTTCGTCCAAAATCAAGAAATAGGCCAGATTCGGAACGCTGATTTAATCCTCTATCACCCCTGAAATTATTTCACATTTCGCTCTCAGGGGTAAAAAGGCCGATTTTGGGTAGTGTCCTTTCTAAATTCTTTTGCCGAAAATCCACAATTTTTCGGACTTAGAGGTTATACATATTGAAATGCTTATAACATCAAAACAACAGAACTTGGAAATAATTTTAATTTTAAGTCCTAACTAGCTTTCTCTTTGCAGATCAGGGCATCAGCCTTTTGGGGTGTCTGTCACTGGTACCGTTCTTAGAAGGTGTCTTCAACTGGTACTTTCAAACTGGTACTGGTGCTAACAAAACAGAGGTGCTAACAAAACCTTCGGTATAGAAAATGAAGACATATTTCTGGATGTACCAAAGATTTCGTAAGCTGAATCGAATATCGATTTTTCAAAAAATCGATCTTCAGAGGACGAATATCGATTCGAATCGGTTTCTCTTGGCCAAAATCTTTTTTTTTTTTTTTTTTTTTTTTTTTTTTTTTTTTTTTCTTCCAAAACGGAATCAAAGTATTTTGCTGGGTCATTTTTTTTTTTTTTTTACCAAAAGATTTGTCAGCGCTACCCAAGCGATTTCTTGTGTTTTTTTTTCTGTGAATCAAAACATTTTTCATTCAAAAAGACCCAACACTTTTTTTTAATTTTTTATTTTATTTTTAATTTAATTATATTTTTTTTTTAAAGAGAGAAAAAAAAAACACCCCGAAATTCAAAACAATCAAAAGCATACACGGGTCAACGACAAAGATAGTATTCTTGATGGACGGGTTTCACTGCTTGCAGTCTTGGCCAACGATTAATCTGACTCATAAAACACAAGAGCCGACGGACCATTGGAATCATTCTGAACTTTTCTTTGAATGACTGCGCAAATTACAATAAGAACACTGAAAAATGTTGAGACAAGCTATATGAATCCTCAAGATATACGAGTTCTAAATGTCAGAGCACCGCCTTCTGATTGGCTCTCGCTCACTAGCTCATACTCCCACACAATGGCGTACACAGGAATTAGTTTCTCTCGCTCTTTTACCGTTTGAGTGTATGTACTAGAAAAGGAAAGAGATAGGGGCTGAAAACACGTTAAATCCCCTGTTTCTGTCCTCTCCCTACACACGTGTTTAAATGGAGATAGAGAGAGAAAGACAAATTCTTGAGTACGCTGCTCCTCCCACACACCAACCTCTATATTCATGAACTAAACTTTTAAGCACAGAGAAACTATGGCTCCAATCTATCTTGAATAGGATGCGTAAAAGCAAACCTCAACGAAATTATTAATGATCCAAAATAAATACGAAACCGCATCAGGAAACTATAATCGGGTTTTGGGATTCGTTGAGAGCGTTGAGGGCGTCGGCGTCGGGTCTTTCTTTGTTTTTGGGATCTTCAAAAGTTGAATGATTTGAAAAAGGAAGGAAGAAGAATAAAAATCAAAACAAAATTAAAGCGGCCTGTGTTATATTATGAGACCACAATACCTTCAGTGTGCTCTTAACTAAAAGTCAGTATTAGGATAGCATTGAGGTTTCCAGTTTGGAGCAAATCTCAAGTTTCAAAGACCCTCCTAGTTATCATCTCGATTGTTCATTCAGCACTCTTTCTGTGCTTTCATTAGTCTTCTTTCTTGATTTCATTTGTTTGTGGTTGAAGTTTTTCGTTACAGTAATTTTTCAAAATCGTTCCGACTTTACCGTTGCTGCCAGATTGTTGCAGTAAAACAAAATGACTCCAAAGCAGGTGCTAGCTGCGTTGAAAATTGTTCAACAAATCCGAAGTGAAAATCGGAACAAATATAAAAATGAGGGTAAGTTTAACTCTCATGCGTTGTAAAAATAGAATGAATCAAGATGATAAAGAGCGGCAAAAACTATCGAAGAGGGTGTTCACTGTTCATGCCTCCTCTGTGGCAGTGGCGGTGCGTGCAATCTGGCAACAACGGATTCTCTCCATTGAAACCTATGTAAAACAATCGATCTTCAGGAGGTGCATGCACCCCCAAGATATCGATACTTTTGCATACGTTTAAATGGAAAATTAGCATCGTTGCCAGATTGCACGAGCCGCAACTGCTCTGTGGAGTAAAATCATCTTTTAGAGGTCGCTTCACGAAAGATGGCCGATGACAGATGGGTTTGCTTACTGCGCAGTGACGAGTTTGCGTTTCTGCGCATGTGCAAGAACGCAAACACGTCTTTGCGCAGTGAGCCGCATGATCTGTCATCGGCCTTCTTTTGTGAAACGAGCTCTAACTCCGGAAAAGTGCAAATTATTACCATATCTTTCCTCCTTTTCACACCATTTTCTACTACACAAAATAATATCTTACTCCGAAAACTATATACCGGGAGAAATCATGGCTTTTATGTAACCGAAGTTGGAGTTAACATAGCACTATATGGCAACACTCGTCTACTCGTCACCTGCCGCGGAACCAAATTAACCTTCCGCTGTTGAAAAGTCTTTTCGATCCATTTGAACGATTTGTCTTGAGCTTATTAATTTGTAAAATAAGAAACTGCGTCGGATGACCACTCTGTAAATCGATTTTTCATCGTGATCATCCATTTACTTTCGACAGCGACCGAAATAAGGGCGCGCAACAGGCGCAAGCCCTCTGGTTTCAAACGAGCATAACAGCTTTAAAAAAAAACAACAACAACAACAACAACAACAGCAGCTTAAAACTTAAAGTTGAATTGAAGTATATCAATTATCTAACTCTCACGTTGCGAGTTGTTTCATTTTCCAACTTTTGCCGGTTGCTAATGGGGCTGTTGTACTTACACTTTTACTATAAGCGATTTAATAGTCGATTATGAAGTAAAAACCTCCAAAAATAACGATGGCAGCACTAAAAACTTAATCCACTCCTAAACTCAAAACGCTTTTATTTGCGCGAGTCTACTGGTGGCTGAGGGCAGTAATAGTGGGAGATTCCCATCTAACAAGACTGCAACTCCATGAAGAAGTGACCAATAAGAGACGACTTTCATTTGACACCGGTGTCACTAGGTGTCATGGCGCCATTCATCGAAAGAGGATCATTATTCTGATGACTAATTACTCTGTGAATTATCCTTGTCAACATAAAGAGAGTGACGAAATTAAGATAGGAATCTCCCATTATTAATGCCATCAGGCACCATTACGCCCGCGCAAATAAAAGGGTTTATTGAGTTTAGTAGTGGATTTCGGAAGTTTTTAGTGCTGCCATCGTTATATTTGGAGATTTTTAACACCAAAATCGACTATTAAATCGCTTACAGCAAAAGTGTGCAACAGCCCCATTCCGACACTTCGACCAGAAAAACAAAGAGATTCTCACGATCTATACCTCTTATCCTCCTCCCCCTCCAAGTCACAGCTATTTTGTTTTAAATCTTGCCGTCGAGATCCAACATATATATGTGACGTCATCACCGAAGCGGTTCGCGCCGTATTTGAGCAAAACATCGTCGATATGCACTCGGATATTCCCGTTAACTCGGCAAAAAAAAGAAAGAAAAACAACAACAACAACAACAACAACAAGTAAGTATAACTCGCACTGAAAGCTCCGACAGTAACTCTTGCGCGCGGAGATGCGGATCTGCACGGGCGAAGACAAATTACTTCTGGGACTCAATCTACGGTCCAGTCATCGGAGTCGAAGAAGCGCTCGACGGGTTGCTCAGGGTTGCCATTTTTATGTGGTTAGCTGCGATTTATCGATTTATCCATCCAATTTATCCCTATGGAAAATAATCGATTCTTTTTGGGGAAGAAAAAATATCAATGGAACCACGTCCAGTCGTCCACCTAACCGATAGTTTTGCATTGGATCAAAACAGGAAAAATAACAGAGATCCATTAACCGATAAATGCCCAACTTTGTTTGAACATGTTCTGTGTTTTTTTGGTGTTTTTCTCAAAAAACGATCTTAAAGTTAAAAAAAAAAATGAAAATTTAAAAATGGGGCAGTTGCAAGGGTCTGAAATGGTGTGTTTTTTATAAAGAAAATGAAAGTACTTGATGAGCTGATGACAAAGATGCCTTTGGTTTCTGATTAAGTCCCATTGTTCCGGAAATGAGATTTCGGCCCAAAATACATTGTTTTAAAAGGGAACTCCGTGTAGTGACGTCACTACGCCCACGATTCTTTGGAAATTTACACGTGTGTATCTCCAAAACCGGGACTATTGGGAAAAAACCAAAGGCACCATTGTTTTTAGCTTAACAAGTTCTATCATTTTCTTTATAAAAAACACAACATTTTAGACCCTTGCAACTGCCCCATTGTGAAATTCTCTGGTCCAGCTAAATTATAGGTGCTGAAAGATCACAACATTGATTTTTGAGTAAAATTGGCCTAAATTTACTGTAATTTGGTATAAAAAAAAAAAAAACAAAAAAAAAAAAAAAACAAAAAAAAACCAATATAAGAAGTGGGTCGTTTAATACCCAATGGGCATATATGGGTTAGTGGGGCTGTTGCCAATTTAATAGTCGATTCTGGTGTAAAAAACTCCGAAAACTAACGATGGCATCAGCACTAAAAAATTCCGAAATCCACTCCTAAACTCAATTAACGCTTTCATTGGCGAGGGCGTAACGGTGGCTGAGGGCAGTAACAATGGGAGATTCCTATCTTAATTTCGTCACTCTTTCTATGCTGACAAAGATGATTCACAGAGTAATTAGTCGTCAGAGTAGTGATCCACATGCGACGAATGGTACCGCAACACCTAGTGACACCGGTTTCAAATGAAAGTTGTCTCTTATTGGTCACTTCTTGATGGAGTTGTCCCATTGTTACTACCCTCCAGTGGCGTAGCGTGCAATTCGGCAACGTTGCAGTTCGTCCATTTAAACCCGTGAAAAGGATTGAAGTATTGGGTGTTCGGTGAACGCCTTTGAATTCGACCTCTTATATTGGTTTGAATGTACAAAATAAAACGTTGCCAAATTGCACGCTACACGGAAAAAAACTACGGTGAAAATAACCATACGGATACCTGATTTTGGCACCTTCTAGATGTTATGGCAATGTTAACCAGAAGTATACTATGTTTTGACTAGGTACTAGGTGATGTTACCTGATTGCATGTCGAATTTACTCAAAGTATCGGTAAATGTACCATGCTTCTGGTCAAGTTTACCATAACATCTAGCAGGTGCCAAAATCAGGTATCCGTATGGTTATTTTCACTGATCTTTTTTTTACGTGTACGCCACTGCTACACCCTCAGCCATCATTACGCCCGCGCGAATAAAATCGTTTATTGAGTTAAGGAGTAGATTTCGGAAGTTTTTAGTGCTGCCATCGTTATTTTTGGAGGTTTTAACACCAGAATCGACTAATGGCTTGAAGGAAAAGTGTGCAACAGCCCCATTCAACCGATTCGGTTCGCTACAACCAGTAGCGTACGCAGGAATTTGTCTTTCTCTCTCTTGCCCCATTAGAGAACGTGTGTTAGTAAAGGACAAGAACAGGGGCTAAAACGTGACTTCAGCCCCTATTTCTTTCCTTTTCCAGCACACACATTCAAACGGGAGAAGAGAAAGAGAGACATATTCCTGCGTACGCTACTGGCTACAACGACTCGTTCACTTTCTGTTTGCTACAATCTTCACGACAGTTGGTGAATCAATTTATTCTTTTTCTAAAATTTGAAAGTATGCAAACGAATCGGTTATCCGGAGGTTAAATAGAATTAATTAAGAATAAATTAATTAATTGGAACTAATTAGGTTAGATTTAATTTTTATGTTTGCTCCGATTTTCAGTCCAGATTTTTTGGCCGATTTTTAACAGTGTACTATCGACGAATTAAATATTGTCGCAAGATTTTCACACATTTTCAGTTATGGGTGTGAGTGTGAGACTGATCTGCAACGGATTTGGCGCCTCGTCAGCACTGGCTTCTCGCCTGCAAAGTGTGAGGAGTATGAAAAGTGGCCGAACCGAAACCTTGAAGGCGAAACTTACTATCTCGTGAAAATCTCGCGACGATCTTTGATTCGTCGATAGTACTTACACCTCATTGCACCATAATAAAGCCTCCCTTTTAGCCACAGCAAAAAGTTTGAAACAGATCCAGTTCTGTACCAGATTTCTTGCAACATTATATCCACTGAATTCTAGAGCACGATTCGTTCACTGAAAACGGAGGATTTTAGCCTTCGAGTTCTCAGAGCAAGAGCCAATAGTCTGTGTTTCTCTTGTAAAGCAGAAAAGAAAGGGAGGGGTAGGCAAAAAAAAAAAAAATACGCGCGAACACTGTGTCACTCGACTCTGATTCTCTGACGTTCGACTCGGACGTTCTGGGTTCTAGGACGAGAAACGGCGATTTATATTCGTTGTTGAACGGGCGCGTGTTTTTGCGTTTTATCTGGCGGATCCCATCTCGTACGTCGCCTCTCGCCCCGTTTCTGAATAGCGCACCATGGGACGGAAACCAGGTAAATTTTGTTTAAAACGGTGGCGCGGCGTGTTTAGGCCGTGGGAGGAAATCAAAGATCCGAACTTACGGAACTTTGACGCAAGACAAGCTGATCGTTGGATGCGGGGGTGCCAGGGGAGTCCTGACCGCTCCGTCCATGGCCCAATGAATGTATGTACGGTGCAAACGGGCTATAGGTCGTAACTAAAAATTGCGATTCTAACCTCACATTTCCTTAAGAAATTGTTATTTTTTTTTCCTTCATGTTGGGAGCGCTCCCAACTTTACGTTACTTCGGGCGGGTCTAAAGCCTCTCCAACCCACCCTAAGTGCTATTTTGAGGTTAGTTCCGTGGTTTCGTCATTTTTAAACGGTCCGATGCGGTCCGTTGGCTGGTGGCCGATGCTTGTTGAAGTACTTAGGGCGGACTTGCGAAGGACCGCTTGTACCGTACATGAAAACATTGCTGGTGAAGCGCTGCTTGTTTTACATGTAAGGCGAATTTTCGCCATCGAATATCATAAACAATACCAACCTGACTACATATTCGAGGAAACTCAATTGTGTTTTCAGATGTGTTTTTGGGGCATCGACGGCATCAATTCGATTTCGAATTCACCTCCGGACTTGAATTCAAAATCGAATTGATGCCATCGAAGACTGAAAACGCCGAAAAAGTTCGAAAAACACGACCCAGTTTCGTGCCATCCACTGTTGTCATGCGTAGGTTGGCAATGGTTTCGTCGAATATATTCGTCGCGAAAATTCGCTAGTAATCAAACGGAGGGAAAACAGTGTTGCCAAATTGCACGAGCCGCCACTGAGAGGCCGACTGACTCTATTTTCCCCACTGTGCGCGAACAAGAGCTATTCGCCAGTTGAGGACATTTACGTTTACCTAACTACTCTGCGCCGAGTGTTAATCAAATTCGTCAAAGTTTACGATGCGCTCCGCGAGAGCGAGCTGGCTGAACTGCGAGTTGCTAGCGCGAAAGCTTCGGGGGGATTAGCATCGCTACAAGACAAATAGGAGCCCTCCCGCTTGGAATGGAGTCCATAAATTAAGGGCTGGGCGCGAGCAGCGACTGAGTTCGAACGTCTGTATATCGCCGCGCCAACTCGCCTCTCTGGAACGCGTGGTCACCGCGGGTTGCATTCGCGCGCCGTGAAGAGTGGGAAGGCGGGTAGAGCTACGTAGAGTCCCTATATATAGAGAGTTAAGACAAGAGGGTAGTCAACTTCTGATTGGTCGATGAATTTTAGGCTCTACGGACGCCGCCATTGGATGCGATTTTGCTCTTTTGCTTTGTTTACCAAGGGTCTTTTACAGATAAAAGAGTTAATTTGCGATGAATCTGTTAATTTTAATCATAATGCACCACAAGAATGTCCATAAATCTCAAAAGAATCATTAAAAAGCGTTAATACATGTCGATCAACAAAAGCAGGGATAAGATTACATCGTTTCAAACTTAGCGGAACTGTATTCTTTGCAGTGGAGCAAAACACAACAACGGCCTCAGAATGTAAACAAATGTGCAAAATCGCATCCAATGGCGGCGCCCATGATTTCACTTGTCTTAACTCTCTACATATAGGGACTCTAGAGCTACGTCCTTGGGTATATCACAGAGCATAGATATTAGTTTTGGGTATAAGCAAATTTTAGCGATCGAATATCATTCACTTTAAGCGTTGATGATTACTAACTGATGCTGCTGATCAGTGAAAAATCTAGCCAATGAGAGTCGAGAATGAATTTCTGAATGATATTCTCGTGAAAATGAAAAATGCGATAGTAATATTCTATAACATAACCTCTAAATCAAATCTGAATGACAAGGCCATTTTTAACAATAAAATCTAGCGTTTTCGAAGCTAAAATTATGTTTGTCTCATAGGAAAATGACTTCTACGCATTGTCTGTACTATCGACGAATTAAAGATTGTCGCGAGATTTTCACACATTTTCAGTCATGAGTGTGAGTGAGGGACTGATCTGCAACGGCTTTTCCGCCCCACCCGCACTGGCCTCTTAGTTGCAAGGTGTGAGGAGCATGAAGAGTGGCCGAACCAGAACTTTGAAGGCGCAACTTAGCTCGCGAAAATCTCGTGACAATCTTTAATTCGTCGATAGTACAATAAACTTTGTTCGAAAAATTCGTCATTTTCGAAATTATCGTGGCGAAAGGAGTCAAAAAGGATAGAAGATGAGCTTTCTGTGGGCTGATCATTTACTTTATCGTTAAACCGATCGTTAAAACTGTCTACGAGTGATGCTATTGGTCGAAAATTGTAATACTTGGCTGTTGCTATGGTAACCATCGTTATGCGTATCGTTTTATAAAGGCTATTCATGAGTAACCTTTAAAAAACGGACACTATAACGATGGTTACCATATATAGCAACGGCTAAGTTTTACAATATTCGACCAATAGAATCACTCATACACAGTCTTCACGATCGGTTTAACGATGAAGTAAATGATCGGCCTGCTGACATTGTTTTTAAGTGTGTGTTGAAAAAAACTTACATGAGACTTCGATGAAGGCCGGCTGACTTTTGATCTTCTGATCGCCGGACGTCCACGCATAACATTCGCACTTGAATTTGTCCTTGCCGAAAAACTCCTCCACCGTATCCCGGGTGATGTTCACCGATGCCTCAACGTTGCGAACACCGGTTTGCGGATCCACGAATTCGTACTGTTGAGCATGCTCGCCGCTATCACTGTCGACGCGTCCGCCGCTGCACTTGAAGTATACCTTCAAGGCGTGTGCCGCTCGACAGTGGAGAGTCGCCGGCTTGTTCTTAAAGGCGTACGTGTCTCGAGGTTCCTCGAGGAAAACCGGGAGCGGAACCGAGTGGTGGAGGTCTCCGCCTCCCGAGATCCGCGAGTTGGGTAGATTCAGATTGTCGTCCAGGATGCTTCCGCGGTCTTCTTCGTGATCGACATCAACAGGATCTGAATCAAACAAACGAAAAAAAGGATTTTGTAAATTTTGTTAGACAAGAGAATCGGAATAAACAAAGAAATACATATACACGGAAAAAAAACTATGGTGAAAATAACCATACGGATACCTGATTTTGGCACCTGCTAGATGTTATGATAATGTTAACCAGTAGTATACTATGTTTTGACTAGGAACTAGGTGATGTTACCTGATTGCATGTCGAATTTACTCAAAGTATCGGTAAATGTACCATACTTCTGGTCAAGTTTACCATAACATCTAGCAGGTGCCAAAATCAGGTATCCGTATGGTTATTTTCACTAATCTTTTTTTTCCGTGTATATAGAACAAAAAATCTTTCAGGAATACAGAATAGCTTTGTAGGTTTTAGATACAGAATAGTTCAGAAAAAAAATGAAGTATAAGTATTTTGTACGAAAAATCCACCCCCTCTCTCCCTCACTCTTAAACTCTCTCGCGTATTTTCTATTATTTAATTTTCTTTATTTGAAGGTAACCTCCAAAACAGGCTCGCCTATGGAGGTACTGAATTTTCAGTATTTATTTTCATGTTAATTTTACGTTAGTTTATTTAATTTGTATAGTATAGTTTACGTGTAATTTGAGTAATTTAACAATTTATTATTATTATTATTATTATTATTAATGGCTTTGGTCTAAAGACTGGAAATGAATCATTTATCTATTTATCTAGTTTCATGGGTTTTACACGGAAAAGAGGGTTTTCATATCTTTTGCAACGAAGCCGTTTCACTCATTGCCCCACATGACTCATCACATGGGCAAAAAGGCGATGTCGCAAAAACCCCGCTTGTGGCCCCTCTATCGATTCAGCTTGGAAAATGGAGTCGATCGCCCTCAAGGGTTTTCATATCTTTTGCAACTGGAGCTTTTTCACTCATAGCACCACATGACTCATCACATGGACAAAAAGGCGATGTCTTCAAAACCCCGCTTGTGACCCCTCCATCGATTCAGCTTGGAAAATGGAGTCGATCGCCCTCAAGGGTTTTCATATCTTTTGCAACTGGAGCTTTTTCACTCATAGCACCACATGACTCATCACATGGACAAAAAGGCGATGTGTTCAAAACCCCGCTTGTGACCCCTCTATCGATTCAGCTTGGAAAATGGAGTCGATCGCCCTCAAGGGTTTTCATATCTTTTGCAACTGGAGCTTTTTCACTCATAGCACCACATGACTCATCACATGGACAAAAAGGCGATGTCTTCAAAACCCCGCTTGTGACCCCTCCATCGATTCAGCTTGGAAAATTGAGTCGATCGTCGCCCTCAAGGGTTTTCATATCTTTTGCAACTGGAGCTTTTTCACTCATAGCACCACATGACTCATCACATGGACAAAAAGGCGATGTGTTCAAAACCCCGCTTGTGACCCCTCCATCGATTCAGCTTGGAAAATGGAGTCGATCGCCCTCAAGGGTTTTCATATCTTTTGCAACTGGAGCTTTTTCACTCATAGCACCACATGACTCATCACATGGACAAAAAGGCGATGTGTTCAAAACCCCGCTTGTGACCCCTCTATCGATTCAGCTTGGAAAATGGAGTCGATCGCCCTCAAGGGTTTTCATATCTTTTGCAACTGGAGCTTTTTCACTCATAGCACCACATGACTCATCACATGGACAAAAAGGCGATGTCTTCAAAACCCCGCTTGTGACCCCTCTATCGATTCAGCTTGGAAAATGGAGTCGATCGCCCTCAAGGGTTTTCATATCTTTTGCAACTGGAGCTTTTTCACTCATAGCACCACATGACTCATCACATGGACAAAAAGGCGATGTCTTCAAAACCCCGCTTGTGACCCCTCTATCGATTCAGCTTGGAAAATGGAGTCGATCGCCCTCAAGGGTTTTCATATCTTTTGATGCAACTGGAGCTTTTTCACTCATATAGCACCACATGACTCATCACATGGGCAAAAAGGCGATGTCGCAAAAACCCCGCTTGTGACCCCTCTATCGATTCAGCTTGGAAAATGGAGTCGATCGCCCTCAAGGGTTTTCATATCTTTTGCAATGGAGGCGTTTCACTCATAGCACCACATGACTCATGGTCCCCCCTTTGAAATATGAGCACAGAATACTATAATCAGAACGGAAACTCTAATTCATTTTGAAACATTCTTTACTTCGGGCCGCCATGTTCGAAAGTGAGTATCTTCGGCAATCTTCGGCAACTGGCCGAGTTGTGATTGGTATAGCCTGAAAAAGCATGTCCGCCATCTTGAGAAGTGAGTAGGCACAGTTGCCAGTTTGTGCTGGTAAATTCCAAATCTTGTTTCCATTGGCTCTTATGGGAGTTTCCCTTCTGATTGTATTATTCTGTGATATGAGCATTTGGCGGAACTTTCCTCGCATGTCAGAAACTCCTGGTAAAAGTACGAGAGAATCCTAGGCTGACCTATAGCTGTGCTTCTGGTAGTATTATTAAAATTTAGAAATTATTTTTTTTCAGCGTGACAATTCAACAGTATCAGCAGGTTATTTTTCAGGAAAAGTAAATAATGATCCGTAGCTTAACGACAAGAATCATCGATGTGGTCGCTTATTTTAGAAAATATTCTGGAGGATATTTTGACAGAAAATCCAGACCGATAATTGAGCGCTTCGGAAGCTCGCGGAGACACCACACAGTCACACACCTCAGCTCCAGTCTACAAAGTATAAGTCGTCGAACGCAAACCTAGAGCAGCACACAAAAGACTCCAGAGTCATCCAATCAGCAAGGATGGGGGGGGGGGGAGTGAGAGGGTAAGGAGCAAAGGTACACACAACAGGAGTCTCCTTAAAAGGGCAGGATGGTTCAAGAGGAGCTGATCCTTGCGCAATGTGGCCAATGTGAATGCGACGAGGTAATAAGCTTAAATACCAAGCGGCGACTTGGATGACCGCGAGTGCGCAGTTGCCATTTTTTTCGGATATACTTCAGAGAGTGGCTCTGTTTCGCACTATTGCTAGAAGTCGTTTCGGAAAAGTAGGCGTAAGCAGTAGCGCACCGAGAGTTTCTTCATCTCTCTCTTTTCTCTATTAAGAAACGTATGTTAGACAAGGATGGACACGGGGATAAAACCCCCTCCTTTTGTCCTTTTTCTACTCATACATTCAAATGGGAAAAGAGAGAGATGGAAGATATCCTGGTTGCGCCAGTGGGCGTAAGACCAGTGCGATGTCCAGTTTTGTGCATCGAAGCTCAATGTCCAAAAATCATCGAAATTTCATCGATACATCGAAACAAATTTTAACAAGTCAAAACGTGAGAAACCACTGGAAATCAAGATACTTTGTTATGTTTTAGAGATGGTTTAAGAAGAAAAATCGACTCTTAGGTCTGTTTCTAGCAATGGCGGCTCGTGAAATGCGATATATCGATGTCTACTCCATTTAAAACTATAGAAAAGTATCGATCGTCAGGGGGTGCAATTGAACCCCCGAGAAATCGATACTTTTCTAAATATCTAAATGGAGAGGACATCGATGTATCGCATTTCACGGGCCGCCACTGGTTTATAGT
This sequence comes from Trialeurodes vaporariorum, assembly GCA_011764245.1. NCBI lineage: Eukaryota > Metazoa > Arthropoda > Insecta > Hemiptera > Aleyrodidae > Trialeurodes > Trialeurodes vaporariorum. The sequence continues at coordinate 49,944,997 of VMOF01000013.1, read as the reverse complement.
CAAAATATCGATGAATTTTGAGTTTTGATGCATCGATTGACATTATCATTAGCATCAAATCCATTCGATAGCAGGAAAACATCGAAACTTTGATCGAAGCATGGAACATCGCACAGGCTTATCCAGAGGTCGTTTTAGAAGTGTAGGCGCACCTGGACCGATAATCTTTGGAATTTTTCAACATTATTTCTTTTATTTCAAAATGAAAATTTAGGGAAATGAATTGAAGTTTTGGATTTTCATTGAGGAACACTTTAAAATCAAAAGTTTAAAGTCAGAGTCAAGTTTTGCTTTGATTTGAAGGAATGAAAATCGAAAATGCGCCAAAGATTATGGTTTAGGTGCACCTACACTTCTGAAAACAATAACTAGCTTTATAAAGATAGAAATAATTGATTCTACAGAAAAATGTCTCAAAAAAACCGATAGAAAAAGTTCCCGAGAGGAAATTCTGCATGATGGCAGTTTTCACGAAAATTCTGGCATTTTCCTTAGGTTATTTTGAAATTTCCGTAGATTAGGCAACTATGGCCGAGTAAGCGATCGAGCGGGAGAGAGTCGCAGGTTAACCCATTATCCAGTGGACGAGGACTTTAAGAGACTTTGTATGAGAGACTTTTGTGACGCGGGCGCACTGCGGAGTGCGCAGGCCCGAGAGGCGGGTTGTGCAATTGTGAGACAGTCAGCAATTCAGCATGCTACATACAAGGGATTCAGCAATTCAGCGTTCCGCAGCAATATCCAAGGATGCCAGACTTCAACGGGAGAATCCAAAGATTACACATACAACTGGAGTTCCAGATTCTCAGGTACACGCGGTATACAAAGTTGGGCAAATGGGACAATATTGGGTCATTCCAAGTTAACTGTCCCACCCGTCCCATTTTAAATCGATTTTCTGATTCTCAAACACCAAGTTTCTGTTAAGCTAGAGATTGAGAGAGAAAAAGATCAGACATTTGCCATCGCTAAAAATATGACAAATTTAAGTTATAGGATGAAAAAAGTTGTCTTAAAATGTGACGGATGGAACAGTTAACCTGGAATCCTCTGGTATCCTGGAATTCTCTTGAGTCTCAGTATTCGATTTCGGAAATTGTTTTAATGGGTTCCCTGGTAACAGTGGCGTAGCGTGCAATTTGGCAACGTTGAAATGTGCCTATTAATCCTCATGTAAAATATCGAATGCGAAGGTGTTCACCGAACACACAATGGATCGATCTTTTTAATGGATTTAAATAGACATATTACAACGTTCTCAAATTGCACGCTACGCTACTGCCTGGTAACAATCCTCGTCAAAAATCATCAAAAAAATCTCAGCATGAAATTTGGAACCTGATTTCATGTTGATCTTTCATGCTGATCTCATGATGAGTTGAAATCATCTTGAGCTCAGCGTGAGATCATCATGAAATCATTATGAGATTAACAGGAAATCAGGTTCCAAATCTTATGCTGAGATTTTTTTGATGATTTGTACCAGGGTTTGTTTCTAACTTAAGCTGCAGTATTACAATGAGTCAATTTCTGCGTATGATCGCAAGAACGTCACCATTAAAGCACCAGAAAGTCTCTAAATCTACTTACAGTAACAAAAGGCGTTATTCAGAAATCCGTAATGGTGTTCAAATGAGCAAGTCAAAATGAGGGAGTTCCGTCAAATTGCAGCTGTCTCTATGATAAAATCACTTTTCTCAGCATAGACAGTTGAAATTAGATATAGTCCCTCATTTTTAACCCGCTTATTATGACAGTCATCTTGGCATTTTGATTAATCATATTTATTGACTTTTTTGAGTCAGGAGTTGAACTATACCCGTACGTTACGTAGAGTCCCTATACATGGAAGCGTCACGACACGGGAACAGAAGTGAAGAAGAAGAAGGGGTCTGAGGAGCCTGGAGGCGCACCTCTTGTTTACATTTTTATCCAACGATCTTCCCGCCAAAGATTACTTATACACGTATTTGTGTGTAAGTAATCTTTGTTAGGTCAACCTAACCTTCAATTTCCGTTGGCTTCACTGTCTGTTTTACTCTACAGTGAAGAGTAATGCGTGAATATTATACTGTTCTGAACACAAATCTTCAATGTCCATCGAAAATTTCATCAGTACAAGCTAAAAATGCCGAAAGTTTCCTAAAAGCTGGGCAGCGGGGAAGATGGTTCCATGAAGGTGTAAACAAGAGGCGTGCCTCCAGGCTTCATAGACCCCTTCTTCTTCTTCTTCTTCTTCTTCTTCTTCTTCTTCTTCTTCAGTTTTCAGCAGCCAATCAGAGATGGAACCTCGTACGGCGAGGCTCTTTTATGAATGGGGACTCCACCCGTACGATGTGCCACTTTGACTCGGGTAGCCGCGGAGAAAACGAGAAGACCTTTCCGTGAAATCAGTCAACAATGTATTTTCTGCACTCAGACTGGGGAGCACTTTAAGAGCAGTTAAACAGCAAAATGGATGAAAATATAATGGGACGAGACGGGATTCAATAAATCTGTCAACGGGGGTCTCTCCGCGAGTCAGCCGCAGCGCTGAGCGCGGAGGATCAGCAATTTAGCTGATTGTTATTGGCAAGAAGTCTCCTTACGCATTTGACTTCTCGTTTTCTCCTACCTAGCTTACCATAGTTTTCTCGATCCACCGAAACGTCGTTTGATGACGTTTAGGTTGGGCGGGAGGGGTGGAGGTGGTGGTTATTAGTTTCGGATCCAGGGGCCACTGGAGCACGAGTCCCTGACTCCTCCCCCGTATCCTCAAATTTTGCTTTTTTCAACTGAAAATGGCCCAAAATTATTGCTTCCTATGACGCGACACTTCAAATTTCAAATTTCATAGTCGTGCCCCCCTCGGAAAAATTTTCTGGAGCCACCACACTGGTGAGTATAATCAAGATGAATCAAAAAGGAGATACTTTTAAATTCGAAAAATACGCTTTTTGGTTTTTTCTTGAACGTTTCAAATTCTTAATTTTTATTTAATTAATTCACTTTTTTTCTTTTTTCGATTCATTGCGATTTCTCTGTGTTTCTTTTTTCGATTCGTTGCGATTTCTCTGTGGATATTTACTATGTTTGCGCAAATATGTCGTTTGATTCGTTTTGCAAACTAAAATCGCTCTTACAGGGTACCATTCGAAAAAGTTGTGTAAAATTTTAAAGGATTTGTATTACGGGATAGCAGAAGGAGAGGGCGAAAAAAATACTGAAATAGAATAAAACATGAACCTCAAAACTTTGTTCAGATAAAAAACAGGAACACATAGCTAAGAACCAATACCTGCAATCCCGCCTTAAAATTGTACGTGTAATTCTGTGTTGTACGGAGAAAGACTTCATAAAAATTATTCGTCAATTCTCTTCCAAAATTTTAAAAAAAATAAAAAAAAAATTGAAACGTTGCGTAGGAATTCGGTCCATTATAAAAACTAGAAGGCTCACAACATCGGCTCCATTTCGGAGAAGAAAAACGAGAAGAAAAAAATGGATTTATTGTTCGACCACTTTCTTACAGCTTGCTCCAAAATCAAAGGAAGGCTGAGATTTTCTAAAGCTGGCCAAAGACTCAAGATTAAAACCGAGCGGCAAATTACTCTATTCGGCAGGACTCCGCTCAAGATAGAGGAGGAGTGGTGGGGGGGGGGTTGGAGGAGGAAGGGGCAATACAAAAGCTTTCGAATAATTCGAATTGTAACTTGTCTAATTTGCCGGACTTGAGAAGAGATTAAGGCTGAACGTTGGAAGGGAGGGGAAGGGGCGGTTAAGTGTTGTGGGGGGAGGGGGGTTGGATAGCAATGAGCGAGGCTCTCCCTCCCCCTCTTACCCCACTGCATCACCTCCATCATACCATTCACGCCTGGAGTGCGAAATTGTTAAAGTCCGACAGACGGGGACGAAACGAACGCCTGGACGCGAACGAGCGCATAGAACCGCGAACCGCGAAATCAAGCGCTGCCGCGTGTTGACGCGCGGTGAGGAACAAAATTCGCCTACTCTATACTCTCCTCCGTTGCTTTCAATGCAAAGTAGGCGGATTTTTCTTTTTCATCGGTCGTCATTCCGGCAACCGCGAACCGCGGAATATTGTTGCGAGGGATCCGATCCTGTCCCAGATCCAATCTCCGGAATTCCATCTGACCTGACACCCCTTCACCCCTCCACCCTTTCCCCCTCCACCCTTCCCCCTCCACCCGTCGCCACTTTTCGCCACTCTCCTCCTCTTCGGCTGAATGCTCCTCGCCATCCGTCGGACAGACAGACGCTGACACGTAACACCCTTCCTCGCGAGCACCCCCCCCCCCCCCAACAACCTTGACCCTTAGCTTCATCTTGGCAGACGTTTTTCCCATGGCTTATTCATTTATCTAAATATTTCAAATGGGTCTAGTGTTGCTTACTTTTGCAACAACAACATAGAACCTTAATTATTTGGCGAAATTTGGCAAAAGTAACGACGAGCTCATAAAAAAACATTCAAAAATCAAAAACTCATTACCTCAGGAAATCACTTCAATGGGTCTGTTGCAAACTTTTGCTGCAGCGCTATAGAGTGTTCAATCTCATGTAAAATCGCGTGAAAAGTCCATTGATGGCATTAGAAAGTCATAAAATGCAGTATGAAACTCACGAGAGACGTTTAATGAAATCCAACATGGCGGTAAAATATCGAGCAACCTATATTCATGCACCACGAACATCCAAGGATAGCCAACCTCACAATATCGATCACACCCAATCAAATCGTAAATAAACACATAACCTCTGAGGCTGTGAGGTTGTCATGCAACGTTGGCAATCCTTGGATGTTAAAGGTGCATGCATACAGATTGCTCGATATTTTACTGCCATCTTGGAATTCATTAAACGTCTCTTGCGAGTTTACTATCGCATTTCATGACTTTCTGATGCCACCAATGGACTTTTCGGGCGATTTTACATAAGGTGAAACACTCTTTATCGTTGTAGCAAAAGTTTGCGACAGACCCAAACAGCCCGCGCTGGAAAGATGAGAGCTAGTTCAGTATTTATTGGAAAGATGAGTTTTCAGAGACTTCTACTTGAGAAGTCTCAATAGAGGGGTCACGCTGGGTTTATGCGACATTGACTATTTGCCCAAGTTGCATAGTCATGAGTTGCCAGTGAAGCGGCTACAGTTTCAAAAGATATGAAAACCCTTGAGAGCGATCGACTCCATTTGCTAAGCTGAATTGATAGAGGGGTCAGGGTCACAAGCTAGGTTTTTGTGACATCGACTTTTTGCCCAATTTGCATAGCCATGAGTTGCCGGTGAAACGGCTCTAATTTCAAAAGATATGAGCAGAAACCCTTGAGAGCGATTGACTCCATTTGCAGCAAGTGTTTGCAACGCAGCTCCATTTTTGCGGGTCTTCTAAAATTCTAATGTTTTGTACTTAAATAATAAAACGCAATAAAACTTAGTCTTGAGGGTGTACCTTTAAACGGGCCCCAGATGACTGATATCAATGTATGATACCTTTTTTCCGCGCAATATTTTAAATATAGTCAATTTTTATGGTGAAACATTGATATAGAGCGCTATTTGGGATTGATTAATCAAGCTTTATCAAGCCATAAAAGCTTGTCGCCTGCGTTGCACTAAAATGTGTTGATCACGAGTCGATTAGAAAAATCAACAAAAATAAATAAAAACAAAAAGTAACGGAATCACCGCACCAAAGTTCAAAATGTGCCTTAATTTCAGACTTATTCAGCATTCACCACTATAGTTGTTGGTAAATTATGATGTAAGTCAACGATAAATGATAATCCAGATACTGCTAAATGAAATTGTAAAAGAAAATTTAAGATAAAAAGACATAAGAAGTGTGTTTCCAAAGAGAAAGTGGCATATTAGATAGGAATCTCCCGTGATACCTGCGTCGAACCGCCATGCACCATTACGATCTTGCCATTAATGTAGTTATGTAGGTTTATCACTGAAGTAAAAACTTTCACAGTGTGATTTTCGTGCTTTTCGCTGGTTTTTTACATCATCGAATGGACTATTCATTTGCTCACAGCAAAAGTTTGCTAGAGCCCCATTGGCGAAGAGAGATAAAGACAGCTATAGGTATATGGCTTGTGCCAACTTTGTTCGGCCCCTAAACTACACCATCATTCGGGAGGCGTGAAGGAGGGCCCGACTCCCCAGAGCTCATCGCCTTGGGGGCAAAGACAAACTGCCCTACCCATTATGGAAACGAAAGTGTATAATCCGCCACCGGCAAACAGATCGAGCGCATATATGTAAGGACTTCCGACAGACAAATTCCGTGATTTACCGATTAAGCTGTCATTGGCTAATTCCCATTGTGCGGTTTCGCGCGCGCTGGGTTTATCAACCCGCGAAATCAAGACGTAATTCACACAAGTGCGATAGTTGAAAAGTAATTGCCGAGCGGTTTAGCGGTTAATAAATAAATCGCAAAATCGCACGAAAGCGCGCGGTCGAATAAATAAAGATAAGTCGCGCGCGTGCGGGAAGCTCAATAGAAATTTAGAGAAAGAGAAATGGATGGAGAGAGAGTGAGAGAGAGAGAGAGAGAGAGAGAGAGAGAGAGAGAGAGAGAGAGAGAGAGAGAGAGAGAGAGAGAGAGAGAGAGAGAGAGAGAGAGAGAGAGAGAGTGAGAGAGAGAAGGTGGGAGGGAGGGAGGGAGGGAGGCAGAGAGGGAGGCAGAGAGAGAGAGAGAGAGAGGCAGAGAGAGAGAGAGGGGGGAAGACAAAAAGAAGGAACAAACAAACAGAGAGAGAAAAAAACTAGGAGGAGCTGGAAAGAACAAACGGGAGGATTAATGATTGGGGAAGAAAAGGGACGAGTGTGGTACTGGTGAGTGAGGTGAAGGGCAGGAGGGTTGGAGGGGGCGCTGAAGTGTTGAAAACATGCAACTTTTTACTTTTTTAAAAGCTGCAAAGTGGAACACGTCTGTAAGTTAAAAGAAGAACGGTTGATGGCGCGGAGGGCATTAGTCACAGTTTCTCGCGGTATGGAGATGGCGACACGCTCGCACTGTGACTACGAGTATACAATGGATTTCCTCCTTTTAAACCACTGTTAAGCTATCGATTCTCTGTTATCAATACGTCCTACAATCGATTTTTTACGCATATTTTATCGGAAAAGTGAGTTTTCTTAACCTTATTATCATAACTGATGAATATACGTCATGTTTGCGTCTATCTCATCGTGTTTTCTACCCGCCGCATTATTGGCAAATTTTGGCCGTTTGGCGGTCATACATCTGTAACTTTTTGAAAGTCAAAAGAATAACTTCAAACTCTCGGAACTGGTTCCCAAGCCTTTAAAGAGGTCAAAAATCAAGGCTGTGACCATAGATTTTGCACATAAGTGGAGGGGGAGGGAGTATTTACGATTTGAAGACGAAAATGCAGAGCTTGAAAAAATTGATTTATGACCGCCAAATGGTCAAAATTTGCCAATAGTGCGCCGTACCAGTGAAAATCGAGTTTTTTTAAACCCGAAATTTGAACGAAAGTTTAAATTTTAATAGTCGGGAAAATGTGAGATCCGACAGGATATATAATAGTTTTTGAGCGTATATGAAAGCAGTGGCGAGAGCGAGGCGTGAAATTTGGCAGCGTTTCTTTCTTTCGCTTTAAACACATTAAAAAGGTCGAAACGTTTAGTCATCGCCGATGACCGAAGCATTCGATTTTTTTCTGTAATTTTATATGGAGAATGTACATCGTTGCCAAATGTCACGCCTTGCTACTATGTATGAAAGCCATGCTGCTACGGCTAAAGAGTTGAAAATGGGAGCTTATCCCTGCAATGGGGCTATTGCACACTTTTGCTATAAGCGATTTAATAGTCGATTATGGCGTAAAAATCTCAAAAAATAACGATGGCGGCACTAAAAACTTCCAAATTCCACTCCTAAACTCAATAAACGCAGTTATTTGCGCGAGCGTAATGGTGGCCGAAGGCACTAACAATGGAAGATTCCTATCTTAATTTTGTCACTCTTTCTATGCTGACAAGGATGATTCACAGAGTAATTAGTCATCAGAGTGATGATCCACATCCGATGAATGGTGCCGCAACACCAAGTGACACCGGTGTCAAATGAAAGTAGTCTCTTATTGGTCACTTCTTGATGGAGTTTCAGAATTGTTAGATGGGAATCTCCCATTGTTAGTGCCTTCGGCCACCATTACGCTCCCGCAAATAACTGCGTTTATTGAGTTTAGGAGTGGATTTTGGAAGTTTTTACGCCATCGTTATTTTTTGAGGTTTTTACGCAATAATTGACTATTAAATCGCTTATAGCAAAAGTGTGCAATAGCCCCATTGAATCATGGGCTTTTTTCGATAGAAACACTAGAACAATACAGAGAAGGATGGTAAAAAGTTTCGATTGGAACACACGAAAAGTGAAGAATAAAATGCACAAAAGTACCCAAAAATATAGGACCATACTTAGAATACAGTCGATACTTTATATCGAACTAGTATCAATCCTTTCTGTCAATACATGGATAACTGGTTAGAGATATAGATATTTTGATCGAAGTGATTGTAGTTTGACTAAAAACAACTATATCGATACATGTTCAGCGAAAAAAGAAAAAAAAATTAAAACTGTCCGTATCAATAGGAGAAACGTATTACTGTGTGGCCCCTCCACGCGGCTTTTCAACGCAGGGGGTGAAGGGGGTCTCTAATTGTATGACGACAAGGCATTAAGACCCTGTCCCATCCTCAGCTTCTTAATCGCTGTTTACGGGAGGATAAAGATCTATGACCGGTAGCTTGCGGTGTATTTTATGGGTGTGGATTCGAGTTTTCGAGCTAAGCCCAAAAAAAATCACCGCGTATTTAACACTTTAACAGCACGAAATTCGTTTTCTTGGCCCTTTGAATTGTCTGTCCAAGAGAAAATTCTCGCGCTGTAAATGGTTTGAAATACGCGGAATTTCCCCATCTACACTGTGCAGCCAATTTTTGGAGTCAGGACAGTTTATAAGGTTGCTCCGGTAGCCCCCGTTTTTAGGATTTTTTAGTTAAATAACAGTGTGGGTCATTGGTGTTTGCAGTTAACTTCGGCTCAACGATTCATCTTTTTGATCAAACTTTTTAAGCACGTTATACGGAACCCAAAATCGTCCCGGTTTTGGAGACATACACTTGTGCACTTGAGTAAAGTTGTAAAAAATCGTGAGCGTAGCGACGTCACTACGCGGAATTCCCATTTAAAACAAAGTGTTTGGGCCAAAATCTCATCTCCGGAAGGATGAGACTTAATTAGAAACCAAAAGCATCTTTGTTCTCAGCTCATCAAGTATTTTCATTTTCTTTATAAAAAACACAACATTGCAGGCTCTTGCAACTGCCCCATTTGATCGTCTGTACACGATGAAAAATTTCTCGTTTAAATTGCGGAATGTATTATTATAATAATGGGGTAAAAAGAAATTCCTTTTAAAATAATAAGAATTCTTATTGATCCAACGATTCTTTCTTATGACTCTTCTAAATCATCAAAACGTTCAATTGGACCAATGATAATAATTCTATCGTTGAATCAATAAGAATTCTTATTATTTTAAAATGAATTTCTTTTTACCCCAATTTCTTAATTCATTCCGTAATTTCAATCAGAAAGTTTTCTGCGTGTCGAGGCTTTCAACTTCCCCCAATCGACCGTGAGAACCGCTGACCCCAAGTCATGCATCGGATAGCAGTGAGTGGTGACTAGATGGACGTGCATCAGGGGCAAGGGTGGGGGAATAGGAACTAGGCAGGACTCAGGACTCAGGAGATCCCGGGGACTGGAGATTACAGTGGAGACCGGAGACTCCTTTTCCTTCAACTTGTGAGTCGATCCTTATTCTGAATGGGCAAAGGCAAAAGCAACTTGTAAGCTCGTCAACTAGTCACTCTATTCTCGGTCGAGATAGGAGCTTTCGGAGAGGAGCTCCGGCGTGACCCGACCTCTACTCGTCCACCTTAAACTCGACCCAGCGTTGCCAGACTTTAAGGAAATATCAGTAGATTTCCCATAAGGATCAATGTAAAATCTACTGATATTTCCCCAAAAACTTGCAACGCTGCGGGTCGACCGCTGTCTAGAGAGTCGAGCGCTGCGACCCCGAGCGCTTGGTTCGGTCGAGACGTGACACTGACAGTGGCGCTCAAATCGCTCACTCATTCGCTTATATGCTGCTGATGCTGATGGATCAACAAGCATTGGCGGATCCTAGAATTTATCTTTCCCTCTCTTTTCCCATTACAACGTGTGTGTTAGAAAAGGACAGATTAGGGTCAGTCACGTGATTTTCGCCTCCTGTTCGATCCTTTTCTAACACATACGTTTCTAATGCGGGAAAAGAGAGAGAAGGATAATTTCCTGGATCTGCAAGTGTGAACAAGCCTCCACATTGATGCAATCATCAACAGAACTTACAAACAATTGAATGTTCCGTTTAGATCCGTACAGTTCTGTTATTATTTTGTAATCTTTGATAAACCAGAAAAGACCGGACAGCAAATGCAGCCAATGCTTCATGTATTTAGAAGGAAATTCCATCATTTTTTTTTAAAAAATATGAGGCAAACAAACCAAGCCTGTGTGAAAATTCCCATAAGAGATTTCCATTATGACAGCCTCTGTGCTGCCTCTATAAAGCACGCCCCACAAATCCTCTCAGTGGGTAATTAGTAGATATAATAGCTCGTTGGTATCAGTGGCGTAGCGTGCAATGCGGCAACGTTGCAGTTCGTTCCTTTAAACCCATGAAAAAGATCGTACTCTTGGGTGTTGGTTGAACACCTTTGCGTTCGACCTTTTTACATGGATTTAAAGGTGGACAATGCAACGTTGCCAAATTGCATCCTACGCTACTGGTTGGTATTTATACTCTCCTCCACCGTGTTTCAGTTAAAAAAAGTTCAAACTCTTCAGGCATCAATGCGATGCTTTTTCGAATGAATATTGAATAAGTCGATGCGAATCGTGTCAAGCTAAAAAAGAAGATCCACCAATATATATATATTTGCACTTTGATCAAATTCGCTTTCAAAAGAGAGGGGGGGGAGGGACAGCGAGAGAAAAGTAGGGTTAGGTCAAAGTTATGAACAGCTGTAAAATAAAAATGTTCATCTTTTCATGAAAGATGATATACCATGTACCTGGAACCGGAACGAAACTAGTCGGTTACCCCTTTTCGAAAAGAAAATGTCATCCTGTGTTTCCGAGTTTGCCGTAACCTTTGAACCGATTGCATTCAGCTATTTCCGCATCCATCACTTAATAAAACTATGGTTATTTTCTTTTTTTTCGTGTATGAGGTTGGCTATCCTTGGATGTTCGTGGTGCATGCATACAAATTGCCCGATATTTCTCAGCCATCTTGGCTCATTGGTTCATTAAACGCCTCTTGAGAAATTATTATTGCATTTCATGACTTTCTGATGCCACCAATGCACTTTTCAGGCGATTTCACATTAAATTGAACACTTTCAATGGTTATAGCAAACGTTTGCAAAAGACCCATTGCCATAAGGTTTGTGCGGCAACGGCCGCCATCATACGGTCTCGCGTTTGAAAGCATTTTATGAGTTCGGGAGTGGATTTCGTGATTTTTTAGAGCGCTAGTCGTTATTTTTACAGGGTTTTACACCTTTATCAACCATTAATAAGCCTGTAGCAAAAGTTTGCAACAGTTATATTGCCAAGTTCAATGCATGTGTTAGAAAATGATCGAACAGGAGGCGAAAATCAAGTGACTGCCCCTAATCTGTCCTTTTCTTACACACACGTTTTAATGGGAAAAGAGAGGGAAAGATAAATCCGTGGATCCGACGCGGCAACAACGAACGATCAACGGTCAACAGGATGCAGATGAATGATCCATTGTTTCCCGAGTTTTGATTTCAAACGCAAACGCTCAGCTCCTTATTATTTTCATCCGCGGGTTGGCCCGAAATCTTTTCTGACCCCCCGTCTTACAGAACGACGACTGCATTTCTTATGCGCTCGCTGCTACAGCCATACAGCCGCCCCCGCCCCCAAAGCAATCCATTTCTGTTTTATCTGAACTGAATTCGGGCGACTATAAATCATCCGACAAGTTGCAGCAGCGCGCATCGAGGCTTTTGTTTTGATCGTATAATTACATTTGGTGCAACATTCGAACTGGAGAGATGAATACTGGATGCAGGTATATACAGTCACACATACAGAGGTCAAAAGATCTTATATTAAAAAGGAAAGAATAAAAAAAAAAAAAAAAGGATTTTGTTACTTTATAATTCAACCCTTTGTTGCCAACTCTCCTTGCCTTTTTTCCCTAACAGAATCACTAAGCAGTAAGTACTAATAAACGGTAAGGAATACCCTACGAACACTTTCTCACACCATTTTTATCTGGGGAAGACCCCCATACCCCCCCTTTAGAATTCTGGCGGTGGCCCCAGACCCCCCTTTGAAATTCTGGGGGAGCCCCCGGACTCCCTTCAAAATGCTGGGGGAGCCCTCAGACCCCCTTTAAAATGCTGGGGGAGACCCCTGGACCCCCTTTAGAATTCTGGGGGAGACCCACAGACCCACCTCAAATTTAAAATATTTTCATCTCTGAACGTATAATTCTGCCTTCAACCCGAAAAGTTTGCAGTTTTGTAGAGAAGCTGCATGGAATAGTTGCCTACTTTAACATTTGAATGCGATTTGATCGATAACTCCAGCTTACAGCTACATCGTTTCATTATGATTAGTATAGTATTTACATCATCCACAAGTGTGAATACCGTATGTTAACCCATTCAATCCCTATTTTTTCTAGTTCCTCACACGTGGACGCCGCCGGGCCCCAAAAAGGTTAACCTGAAACACCCTGTAGATGTGAGATATTCGTTTTATTAACTTGGGAATGGCAAGGACTTCTAGAGCATCCTGTATGTATACTTACCAGCATTCGTTCCCCCCCCCCCCCCATAGAACCGGCCATTGGCCATTTGGCCCTATATCATCACCGCAGTGGCGACGCATGCATGCAAAAGAGAGTGCCTTTTTTACCCATTTTAACAGCTAGTATTGGACATTGGTGCGTATACACATACACACGATGGTATCCTCGGCCAGTCGTTAATGGACAGTGGGCTGATACGGTGCAGTGGGGAGTTTCCGCGGCTATACAGCGTTTTATAAAGGAGGGTTAAAGGATGACCGCGGCACTGGCAATGTCGCAAAATTTGGCGGGAAATTTAAAACTTTTAAGTTTAGTAACAGGGAAGAATATAAATAATGGGTCTGTTGCAAACTTTTGCTACAACGATTAAGAGGGTACAATCTAATGTAAAATCGCCTGAAAAGTCCATCGGTGGCATCAAAAGGTCATGAAATGCAATAATAAACTCACAAGAGACGTTTAATGAAATCTAAGATGGTGGTAAAATATCGAGCAATCTGTATGTATGCACCTTAAACATCTAAGGATTGCCAACGTTGACAAACTCACAGCTTCAGAGGTTATGTGTTTATTTACGTTGTGATTGGGTTTGATCGATATTGTGAGGTTGGCTATCCTTGGATGTTCGTGGTGCATGCATACAGGTTGCTCGATATTTTACCGCCATCTTGGATTTCATTAAACGTCTTTCGTGAGTTTCATGCTGCATTTTATGACTTTCTGATGCCACCAAGGGATTTTTCACGCGATTTTCCGTGAGAATGCACACTCTATAGCGCTGTAGCAAAATTTTGCAACAGACCCATTATATAACAAAAATGGCAGTCATGTACCTCTAAAACACTTATAATTGCACCTTCGTTTGAAACCAATTTCAAATGTATTTGTCACAAAGTTTTCAAAATCCTTTCAAAATCATACGTGCATTATGCTTCCTCTTGAAGGCACAAATTATTATGATAGGTTGGCAACCCTGGGACATTACAGCCTTGAAGCTCGCAGTTTTAACCAAGGCTATCTCTGCAAATTGAGCCACGCACCTCTAACTTTCAGATGAAAAAAAAAAAAAAAATCTTCCGACTTTTACCATGCCGCTGATCAACCGCGCCGTTGCCAAATTCACGAGAGGAAAGACATGTTTTTTATACTTTCTCAAAACAACTCAAAACTGTCAGAAATCATGACACTGCTTCTTACTTTCTCAGAACTAACCGCGAAGTTAAAAATTGAGAAATTATTGCGATGGCGCAGCGATGTCTGTCTGTATACCAGGATAACTTTTGAACCAATGGTTCTCGGCTTTTTACATAAGAATTGATACTTTAAAACGCTGTGGCCGAAGTGTGCAACAGATCCATTGTGGCCGGTGAACCCAAATTCGTGCCTACGACACATCCTACTTTTTTCCGTGTTTGCACCAGAATATAAGGGGGTCTCCATAGATTAAGATTTGATGTGAGAAAGTGTTCGTATAGAGGGTATTCCCTGCAGATTATTTTTTCATAAAACTGACAACACCGATCCGGAGTGTAAATGGATTCGACCGGATCACTTTGAGCCGCTCGCGCGCACCACTTACTTTATCAACACTGCAGTTTTTCTGTCTTGGCGCGCAAACCGACGAGACGCGCATCGCCCTTGTCTTGAAAAGAGAAGCCCCCCCTAACCCCCTCTAAACCCCCCCCCCCTTCCCCCCTGCAAATTCGCTGCCTCTCGACTAGAAATGGTGATTAGTGAACTCAGCTCGATCTCGAGTATGTAGAAATGAGTTTTGGGTAACATCGGACGAACACTGTACGCCATACGGTCAGTGACCGAAGCGTGTGGTCTGGCAACGTTGCAGTTGTTTTTTTTTCTATTTGAAATAATGAAAAAAAATCGAACCACCAAGAAATCGGCGATGACTATTGGATTCGACCTTTCGTACGGATTGAAATGGACCACGCAATGTCAGTTTAGCATTCACAATAATAATTGCGACTTCTAATGGGGCTCTTGCAAACTCATGCTGTGAGGAAATGAAGAGTCCGATATGATGTAAAAACCAGCGAAAATCACGAGAATCACACTAGGGAAGTCTAAAATTCAGTAATAATCTCATATAACTGCTATAACGGTAAGATCGTAATGACGGTTCAACGCAGGTATCATGGGAGATCCTATCTATTGAATTCCTTTTTTTTTTTTTTTTTTTTTTTACAAAAACACTGATTGTGAGACATACAGGGTGGCCCAAAAGTAACTTTAAAATGGTCATAACTTTTTTAAAAATGAATATTTTTGAAATCGGTTTGCGCCATTCTTCACCATACAGAGGGGCTGATTGATGAGGGATATTTTCAAATTTAGAGCCCCCCGGAAAGGGCCCTTTCGGGGGGGCAACTCAAAATTTTCAAATGGCACCCCCTATCGAGTGATACCTTGTTTGAAAGAAGATAAAAAATGAAGACTTTCGGCGCAAACTGCGCATCGATATCTCGATTCACGTTCGAGATATCGAAGGTCAAAGTTCAATATCGACTGATTTTCAAAAATTCGCAGCGCCCCTCAAAATGATCCAAATAAAAGAAACTCTGGGTGCAAAATATTCTACTAAACAAGCTCTTTAAGAAAAAAAATACACCTTTCCCGAAAATTTAAGCCAAATATGACGTTTAGGTCCTCAAAAATGTTCTAGATTTTTTGAAAAATATTGAAACGCCGATCGTCACGGGTACGGTCCAAATATCAGAATGTGGACAGAAAACTGCTGCCGGAGTCTCTACAATGGCCTAGGATCCCTCAAAAGCTTAAATTTTTTCACTACAACCCCAAAAAAATTGGCCATTATCGATAGTGAGATGAGGAACTGTTGGATGGTCAATTTTTTTTTTTTTTTTTTTTTTTTTACTTTTTAACGGATAGAGATAAAAAGTTGTGGGTTGCGGCATTATTCAAAGTTAGGATCAGACCCTTGTCTCCCTATTTTTTACTCCGACAAAATAAGTCGTCAAAATGCGTTGAAGACGGCAATTAATTGATAGGTTGGGTTGGGTGTCAACGCATAATATTCGCATGCTGATTTTGTTATCAGCGTTCATTCCACTGCCGTGGCCGAACTGCGCTGAGCTGCACTGATGATACTTTGCAAAGCGCAGCTTTTGAGGACCTAAACGTCATATTTAGCTTAACTTTTCGGGAAAGGTGTATTTTTCTTCTTAAAGAGCTTGTTTAGTAGAATATTTTGCACCCAGAGTTTCTTTAATTTGGATCATTTTGAGGGGCGCTGCGAATTTTTGAAAATCAGTCGATATCGAACTTTGACCTTCGATATCTCGAACGTGAATCGAGATATCGATGCGCGGTTTGCGCCGAAAGTCTTCATTTTTTATCCTCTTTCAAACGAGGTATCACTCGATAGGGGGTGCCATTTGAAAATTTTGAGTTGCCCCCCCGAAAGGGCCCTTTCTGGGGGGCTCCAAATTTGAAAATGCCCCTCATCAATCAGCCCCTCTGTATGATGAAGAATGGCCCAAACCGATTTCAAAAATATTCATTTTTAAAAAAGTTATGACCATTTTAAAGTTACTTTTGGGCCACCCTGTATGTATCAATTTAGATTGGAATCTCCCACGATACTTGCGTCTCGTCGCCATTAAACCCGATTCTGAGAGTGAATTGCGTGATTTTTTAGAGTACTCATCGTCCTTTTTATAGGTTTTCATGCAAGAATCAGCTTTTTCAATCTCAAATAGAAAAAGTTTGCAAGAGCCCCATTGTTAAAATTTGAAAAATAATATTTTTTATAGCGCCTTCAATCCATTGCGCACGCAAAATCAGTACTCCGATGTAGACATGTTTAACTACCTACTATATCCTCATCATAAAAATGTACGAAAGTAAGTATACACATGGAGAAAAATTTCTCATTGAAATTACAGAACGTATTAAGAAATTGGGGTAAAAAGAAATTCCTTTTAAAATAATAAGAATTCTAATTGATTCAACGAGAATTATCATTGGTCCAACTGAATCGTTCTGATGATTCAGAAGAATCACAAGAAAGAATCGTTGAATCAATAAGAATTCTTATTATTTTAATAGGATTTTTTTTTTTTACCCCATTATTAGTAATACGTTTTGCAATTTCAACCAGAAGTTTTTCTCCGTGCAGGAGCAGAAAGGACAGTTTGAGGAAAAAGAATAAATTCTGAAGTTATGCGATATTTTCTCCTCCTCCAATTAGAGTAACAAGTTAATTTGCGTATTTAGTATAGAAAAAGACTGAGAAAAACTTGAAAGCTTGTTGAATCGCGGTGAACCGTATATAATTATTTAATCATGAAAATGCGGATTACCTCAAATTAAATAAGTACTTAATTTTCAGCTCAGGTTAAGTTGACATCGCATATCGCGTTACCGCAGGGATGAAGCTCGTGGCACCGGTGGGTAAATCCCTCCTCCCCTCCCCCTAGCCACCCCCTTCCTCCTCCCTCCATCCCGTCTCCTTTATCCTTTATTACCTCCATCAGGACCCCTGTTTCGCGAAACTCCAGAGATTTAACACAGAAAAGGTGGAGCGAGTGAAAAAAAAAGATGCTTTCAGAGATAAATGAATTATGTATATAAACATTGCAGATTAAATAAAGTTATACGTCTTGTTACGTCTTGTTGCGTCGGGTTACGTAAGATGTAAGAAACTGCACCGCTGAACCTACCTTTTAATTTTCTAATTGTATGAGAGTAATACTTAATAAAGCAAAATCGCTCCGCCCATTGACGATATAAAAATTAGCAAAATCATACTGAAAGAATGGTCAGGTAAGGATTGTAACTCATGATCGCGAAAATAAAAATTAAAAAATGCTGTCAAAATCCGATTAATTTTATTGGAGAGTCAATATTTTTAAACGGACATGACATGCTACTTTTAAAGCTGCAACGCCCAACTTCAATTTCAAAGGTGAGAAAAAAATTATTATAAAGCGAGAAATATTAAAATGGTTATTATAATTTTTCAATCCGCTAAATTCACTTGCCCAACCTTCTTGTCACGATCCGAAAAATCATTAGCCAACCGATGAGTTTTGACGGATTTTGCGCTAGCCCAACGTTACTTAACTGATTTTCAGACTTCCTTGATGGTGTGATTTTTGTGATTTTCGCTGGTTTTTACATTAGATTGGACAATTCATTTGCCCACAGCAAAAATTTGCAAGAGTCCCATTATTGTCATGAGCCAATACTCAAAATGCGTCTGCTCTATAGCCGGTTTTTGTGCGAAGTCAACGGTTAGCCAACAACCACAACAATGCGCTCATCGGTCGCAATCGGTACTCGCGTAGCGTTCCAAACTATCTCACTCACTCTCCCGTGACCCCCATGTACACCCATCTATTTCTAGTTTCGAAATTCGCATACAGTGTCTTTGTTGTACGACATATTAATATCAAAATCGCGTTAAAATGCTTCGAGGAATTCATTTCAGCCAAAAAATTTCACAAAAGATGTCTTTATACAAATACGATTTTTGAAATTAGAGTGAGATAGCAGATGGGGGTTACGTGAGAGCGGGAGATACAAACTGTCTTTGTTTGGAAAGCTCATCACCGGCTACCGCCATTACTAAAACCAAGGTCCATACACATAAGGTCTACCCGGTAGCTTTCGGCTCCCCTCGTTGGTCCACAGTTTGGGAACCACTTCTCCATTTAAAACCATTGATCCAAGATGGCGGCGAACTCGGGAAGAATGTTAAAGTAAATGGGGGTATGGGTTCCCAAACATTGGATTTCCCGAGTTGGCGCTACCGGCCAGACCTTATGTATATGGACCTTGACTAAAACCCTCTATTGGACAAATAGTGGACCAGCTTTCTGCAGCTAAAGAGAACTTGAGGCTATTTTGAATGTATCCCTGAGACCCTCGCACCTTCTGAGTTTTCCATCGGAATTCGCAAAAGAGGCAACAAAGGAACGCAGCGAGGGTAAAGTTTATAGAAGCTTTTTGAGTCTGGAAGCTTCCCAGCCCCTATCCTCGTCACAGATCTTCACGGATCGGTCTCGCCGCAAATATTTAAAGTTCGCGCTAGATTGGTTAAGTTCCGCAACAAACATCAACAGTCAACACCATGGCGGACAGTGGATTGAGTGGATCAAACCATGGCATTTCCCGGACAAAATTTCACGAAAAAAATCAAGATTGTCTAAACAATAAACAGAAAAATAATTTAAAAATGTGTAACATGTTGAAAGCTTAAGATGAATCAAATACAACGATTTCTGCAAAAAAATAACAAAACTAAAAAATACTTGAAGCAAAAAGACCTACATTATCTTAAGTCCCGAAAAACCCACATTTTCAATCCAGTGTGTGGCGGGGTGGAGAGGGCTTTGTGTACTGACAGCCCTAACCTCTAAAGTCAAAGTCCAGAGCGAACACCGTCAAACTATCATATAAACTTTTGCCCCCGACAATCCGGCATACCTTAAAGTACAAACTCTTCGTATTTAATTCACCATTCACCTGAGAACTATTCGTGATACAGCTCCCGGCTCTCACGAAACTTCATACGAGCTTGCCTTTGTGTGGGCTTTTTGCGGGTGGGTCAGAGTAAAAGGTTTTTATTTACTTTATTTGAGGATTTTTTTTATTTTTTTATTTATTTACCTATTTATTTTTTTTTATTTTATTTTTTTTTGTTAAGCTCTTCAACTCTGTGCCACTTCAAAATCATCCGTCAAAAATATAGTTGAAGGATTTTATTTTTCTTAGACTTAAAATGACGGAAGGAAAAACTGCTTTTTACATAATAATCGGCTATTAGTGTTGTAGGATGGAATAAAGTGGTTTCAATAGCAGGCTTCATCGGAATGAGGTCTTAGCGCCGATATTTTTAACACGTTACTCAACTTTTCTTCAAAATTTGATTGACTTTAAAAAGTGCCATTTAAGATCCATGGAGGAGAATATGCGGAGAGAATGACTTAAATAGAAAATATTGGATTATAGACACATTAGATTATGGAACTGTTGGAATACATTGAGAAAAGGTAAATTGGATAAAAATTGAATGGATATTTAATGAGGAAATTAAAAATTGAGGATGGCAATCTGGAACAATAGGATTTGGAGGAAATCCCAAGATTGGTCGCGGGATAAGCCCTGAAATCTCCTCCGAATCCTTCAAAATATGCTGGATTTGCGACCACGTTTTCTCATTCTGAAGAGAACGGTTAGTGATGGATAAAACTTTAAGAAGCAAAACTAAGGAGTATATAATTATGTTTTTGTTTTTTTTTTTCAAATCGAAGACTTCTGTTCAACTTAACCGAAATCGGTTATGATTTACTAAATATCTGTATTTAAAAGCACACAAATAAGTTTCACAGCTGTTCATCAACACAACCAATTTTTGACAGTGCACAGAGGAATTAACATACTATCTCATTTTATATTCTGTTAAACAAAAAAAAACATGAAGATTACCCCAGTAAATCTGTCACAAACGTAGATTTAATCTTACACATGGCAACTTCGGTCGGAAAGGGGAGGAGGGAAATGAATAATTTATGAATTCCAGTTGATTGGATGAATGAATCCGATTACAAAACAATGGTTGGTGACTCTGAGAGCTCTGAGAACCGGTCGGCTACAAAAACAAAAGTAAGATGGATATTATAAAAAAAAAGGAGGAAATATTGCTTTATACCCAAGTTTCTTCAGCGTTTATTTATCGATAGCTTGTTGGTCTTCGACTTCATGGGCGGAGCCAGCAATTAGGCAACTGAGGATTCTTCCCATTTGAATGTATGAGAAACGATCGATTAGAAATTGGGCCATGCCCCCCTCAATAATCGAGTGTTTCTCATACATTCATATGACATATAATAAGTGGCGGCTCATGCAATACGGAAACGTTATTTTGTCTCCATTTGATTTCATGACAATAATTGATTCAGTATAGTGAAGCAGTGCTTCACCAATAATCGATTGTTGTGCATAGACTCAAATGGGGGGGGGGCATATACCTATGGACTAAAACTTAGACTAATAATCTTCTAAATTTACCAACGTTATTTTCCATATTACACGATAAAAAGATCTGAACATACATTTTGAGCGTTGACAACGCTTTAAAATCAAAAGTTACAGTCACTATAAAGCAAGTTTGATTTTAATCTGAAGGAAGGGAAAGAAATTCGCTAAAAATTATGGTCTAGGTGCGCCTACACTTCTGAAACGAGCTCTAGCACTACATTCAATGTCTCAGCACAAAATAATGTAATCAGAACGGAAACTCTGTCGGATTTTGAAGCAAATTCATTCCGCGTTCGCCATGTTGGGATATAGGATGTTTATATCTGGATTTGCGCGCGAAAAAGAAAATACAGGACATGATCCGCGAAATTTTCATTCTGAAAGGCCAGTAGAATGAAAGTGAGGCCGGAAACTAAGATTTCTATCCAAAATGCTAGTAGAATAAAAGTGAGGCCGGAAACTAAGATTTCTATCAAAAATTTACAGAAACAAATGAGTTTTCAACACAAATCACACACGTCCCCCATGTTGGGTTATAGGACCACAGCGTTGCCTATTGGTGCCGTTACATTCAAAACTTGCTTCCATTGGCTCTTGCAGGAGTTTCCGTTCGGATTGTATTATTCTGTGATGTCAGTAATCTTTGTCCCTTCCAAGTTTTCTCGTCTGAAACCTGGCAACTGAGACATCATGACGTCTCCGGAGTCCATGTCTCAACGAGCATTGACAAAGAAGGAATCGCCCGGCGGCGGGGCGGGAGAATTGCAAGAAGACTCGGGCCATCTGTTGGTTAAAGTCCCGCTCCAAAGTCCCCGATTCTAGTTCGGGGATCGAGTTTAGGATGTTTGGACCGCTTCGCTAGTAGCAACAGTAGTCCACACTTCACTACAGCGGCTCCAAGGAATCGTCTTTCTTTCTCTTTCCCCATAAGAAACGCATTGGTTAGAAAAGGAAAGAAGAGGGGGCGAAAATGACGCGACTGCCCCGAATCTGTCCTTTTCTAACACGCACATTCTAATGAGGGAAGAGAGAGAAGGATGCATTCTTGGATTCCGCCGATGCCGTACCCACCGAGAGCGATGTCGAACTGAAGAGATCGGGTGACAGAGATAGCCGAAAACGGGAGCTTCATTAAAAAATCGCCACCGGTTCCCTCACCAGTCACCAGTCACCGGCACCGAATCGAGATGTCCGAATACCACCGAGCATCGGGCGCCGGGTTTACATTTCTGGCACGGCAGTTCCACCATAGTTAGTCCCTCGCAGAAGAAGATGAGTTCATTAATCAAGATCGTCGTTTGAAATCCTTGAGTCAAGGAGAGAACTCTTGAATGTTATAGACTCTAGGATTTGAAACAAAAACGGAATGAATAAAAAAACAGTTTGAAGTCGGACTGAATTTGAAGCATTTCAGGTTGCGTCTATCATATCATCGGCGGATACAGGCAATGGGTCTGTTGAAAACTTTTTCTACAGCGCTATAGAGTGATCGCAATCTCATGTAAAATCGCGTGAAAAGTCCATTGGTGGCAGCAGAAAGGCATAAAATGCAACAACAAACTCACAAGAGGCATTTAATTGAAATCCAAGATGGCGGTCAAATATCAAGCAAACTGTATGCAAGCACCATGGACATCCAAGATGGCCAACCTCTTAACATCGATCACAACCAATCACAACGCAAACAAACTCATAACCTCCGATGCTGTGAGGGTGTAAACGTTGGCCATCATGGATGTTCACGGTGCGTGCACACAGGTTGCTCGATATTTTACCGCCATTTTGGGTTTCAGTTAAACGCCTACTGTGAGTTTAATACTGCATTTTATGACTTTCTGATACCACCAATGGACTTTTCACGTGATGTTACTTAAGATTTAACACTCTACACCGCTGACTCAAAAGTTTGCAACAGATCCATTCCATATTAAGTTAAGGTGATTCCATGGCAAACTCTCGAAAATTTTAATCCGATATAGATGGCGTTACTTGTCGCTGGCTCCGAAAATACCCGTTTTTTGACGGATTTCGGTTGTTTTCTCTGAACAGACGAATATAAGAGACAAAAAATCGGTATGTCAGCACCTTCTTAATTTTTTGCTTGATATTTTGAGCCATAGACGGGCCAAATTGGTTCTAAAATAAAGGCGTAACTATGCAAAGAAAAAATCAAGTGTAATTTGTAGTTGTATCAGTAAACATTACAGGTGAAACAGAAACCTGTAATCTTTACTGAGACAACTCCAAATTACACATGATTTTTTCTTTGCATAGTTACGCCTTTATTTCAGAACCAATTTGGCCCGTATACGGCTCAAAAAATCAAGCAAAAAATTAAGCAGGTGCTGACATTCCAATTTTTCGTCTCTCATTCGTCCGTTCAGAGCAAACAGCCAAAACCCGTCAAAAAACGGCTGTTTTCGGAGCCAGCGACAAGTAGGTAACGCCATCTATATCGGATTAAAATTTTCGGGAGTTTGCCATAGAATCACCGTAAGTGGTACAACATCCCCTGAAAGGATTAAAGCCGTTGGATCAGACTTTTTATAACATTCTGCGAACATGAATATTATCAGCATCAGCAATACGGTAGCGGCCCGTGAGATTTGGCAACCATGCATTTTTCCCGCTTAAACTTAGGCAAAAAATCGATTCAAGCGGAGGCTGGCAGCCTCCTCGAGTTTCGATTGTTTTCCATGTATTTAAATGGGATAAAAACACTGTTGCCAAATCGCACGAGCCGCCACTGCAGCAATAGTTTATCCGGAAAAATCTTCATATTTATAATTCGCAAATTCCAAACTATCCAAACGCTTGCGCTCTGCTTCACAGTGGATAGAACACTTTTAAAAATGACACTGGATTAAAACGATTGTCGCGAGGCATCCAAAAATGAAGCCATCGTTCAAGTCAATCTCGGGCAACACAGGGCGCGGCGCGGCGTCGAAGCGCGGGATCTGGATCTCGGCGACTCTCAGTCAACAGTCGACTCAACCCGCAAAGAAGTGCCATTAATAATACCCGTGGTGGGGGGGGAGGGGGGGAGAAAGAGGACTACCGAAAATTTATAACTCAATTCTTATAGCATGTGACTCTTTGTCGCGGTGTAAACACATGTGCGCGCGTCTTTATTATGCGAGCGACGATAGGACTCGCGTCGCGAGTCTCGCGACCCGGCCGCGGGGACGAAGGATTCTTTCGTGATGGTTACGAAAGAAATTCTTCGTTCCTCTCGTATTATGCGCACGCGCGCTGCGCAGCGGTCCCTGATCGGCATCCGTTGTAAAAAAAAAAAAAAAAAAAAAAAAAATTAAAAGTTTTTTTCTTGTTGTCAAATTTTGCGGAAAATCCAAAAACTCAACTTTGAGTTCGGTAGCGGGACAAAATCGGAAAAAATCCCACGATTTGGCAACACTGCTATTGCCATTGGATCGAGGAGTTTATTTAGAGTTTAAATGGACCATTGTCAAGCAAAGCAAAGACTAGGCGCTATGGGCCACCACAACAGGAGAAAAAAAAAAGAAAAAACATAATTGGGTCCTTTTAAAATTCTTTGAGAGACTCCCTGTTCCTATCAGATCGCGCTCATTTAGCCATGTTGCCGGCTTGAAGACATTGATGGATCCAGGAATCTATCCTTCGCTCTTTTTTTCCCATTAGAACGCGTGCGTCAGAAAAGGACAGATGAAGGGCAATCACATCTTCTATCCTTTTTCTAACTCATGCATTGAAATGACCAAAAAGAGAGGGAGAAGGACAATTTCCTGGACCCGCTCGTGAATGAAGAGACTTAGGGCTAGAGCTTGTGTCAGAAGTGTATGGGGGAGCTCACCGATAATCTTTGGCGAATTTTTAATTTTCAAATCAAAACACTGCTATTGCCATTGGATCGAGGAGTTTATTTAGAGTTTAAATGGACCATTGTCAAGCAAAGCAAAGACTAGGCGCTATGGGCCACCACAACAGGAGAAAAAAAAAAGAAAAAACATAATTGGGTCCTTTTAAAATTCTTTGAGAGACTCCCTGTTCCTATCAGATCGCGCTCATTTAGCCATGTTGCCGGCTTGAAGACATTGATGGATCCAGGAATCTATCCTTCGCTCTTTTTTTCCCATTAGAACGCGTGCGTCAGAAAAGGACAGATGAAGGGCAATCACATCTTCTATCCTTTTTCTAACTCATGCATTGAAATGACCAAAAAGAGAGGGAGAAGGACAATTTCCTGGACCCGCTCGTGAATGAAGAGACTTAGGGCTAGAGCTTGTGTCAGAAGTGTATGGGGGAGCTCACCGATAATCTTTGGCGAATTTTTAATTTTCAAATCAAAACAAAACTTGCCTGCGTTTTTTAACTGTTTGATTTTAAAATCGTTCTTTGATGAAAACGCAATATGTGATGAAATAATGTTCGGAACTCCAATGATTATCCGATGGATTCCACTTATCTTTTTGAAACGAGCTCTGATGCGCCGTCTGCCTTATGCTGTAATTCCGTTGCCATGAGCATATTCTAGACTCACCAATCACCTTCGATCACCAAAGCTCAGAGTGGAAGCATCAAAGAGGCAAGTATATTTACCTGAAACAAAGACACGTAGGCTATTAGTTTTGAGGGAAAATGTGGTAAGTATAAACAAAGGTATGGGATAGTATGAAAATGAAATACCGAGATGCAGGAAATTCTGAGCGTCTTCTTTTATCCTCGCCGGTTGTTTTTCCACCGGTAAGTCTCGGTTCTATTACGTGACGTCATCAACCATAAACCGGTGGATAAAAGAACGGGTTGGTTGCAGATGAAACAATAATTAACAAATAAAATAACCAATTATTTTCAGTGAAAATTATTATATTGTGCGGAAGACACACGTTACGATTACTGTTGAGACTTGAGATTCACGATTCGACGAATAACAGCTTACCAAATAGAACACACATACATTCATAATCTCGCGGGTGATTTAGCGCGAACAACCAGGAATCACCGCTGAAATCGGCGGTGAGTCCCGGTAGTTACCGGTTGTCACTTGGTGGATAAAAGAACGAGTTGGTTGACAAACACGGTTTCTATAATGAAACCACCGGTGGATAAAAGAACGGGTTGGTTGAAAGTTGGTTGAAATAATAGCAAATAATGGAAAAACCGGTGGATGGAAGAAGACGCTCTATGTTATTCGTTGTCCTCATTGTATTTCCAGCAACGTGCTCATCATCAGTATAGGTATAAAGATGAAATTACATGCGAATAGGAAAAACAAAAGTAAAAATATAAGAAATTAACGGAGGAAGCAAATTACCAGAAACGAAATGGGTCTGTTGCGTACTTTTACTACAGCACAGAAATATGACGCATTGATTTTAACGTATAATGCGGTGAAAATAACGATGCTCACATTAAAATCACAGCAGCAAGCGCTACACTATACACTATTTGCGCGCGCATAAAAAAAAAAAAAAAAAAAAAAAAAAAAAAAAAAAAAAAAAAAAAAAAAAAAAGGAAATGGTGAATGGTAGTGATTTCTCCAGTTAATGAGTGGATTTTGAAAGTTAATACTGTGCGCATCGTTATTTTTGCCGAATTTGATGTGAGAATCAATACTATTGCATTGCAAATGCTGCAGCAAAAGTACACAACAGACCCATTAAAAAGAGAAAGAATCAGCAATAAAAATTGAAACAACAGAAACATCTTAACATGAATAGGAAGGAGTAGTCATTAGCTTAAAAAAGCTGGAGCTACCCAGATATGAAGATATATTTTAAAAATATTTTTAAAACATTGACAATAATTTTAAAATATTGTCAATGTTTTAAAAACATTTTAATAAAAAAAAATTCGAAAAATTTTAACAAAAATATTTTGACAACTAATTGGCATGAACAAATCATGTTTTTAAAATGTTTTTAAAATATTTGCAAAAGGTTACCGAAAACTTTTCGGCTAGATTTTCAAAATGTTTTTATAAATTTTTCTTTCATATCTGGGTAATACTGCGGGAGGAGTTTAACTACTTAAATTAAAAAACAAATACAACTGGCAACTCGTGACACGTGAACTCAATGCGACAACACCTATCAGTGAAATACGCGTTCTGTAAATCTCCCGAATTTCAAAAATCCGGTTCTGCCTGTCCCTCTCGGGCGTTCGCAGAGGTTCCATTGTCTTCGTTTCTCCTCTCTCCCGTGAAAACCGCCAAAAAGTATCATCTTAATTTCCAACACAAATTATCCACGACGGTCATTCCTCAAATAAGGAATGACAGGATTCCGGAGAAAGAAGCGCCTCGCAACCGCTTATTTGGACAATATTTTTCAACCGAGTAAGGTAAATAAAGTCATAAATTCTAATTTATTACGAATGCTTCGCTAGCATTTCTGGTCTCGAGTGTGGAACACAGAATGGGTACTTCGGGTTTTACGAAATCGTTACAGCGGAACATTCCGCGGATGTTTTATACCCTCAAGCTGTGTGCCGGGTGGTATCAGTGAGGTTGCAAGGAGTAATGAAACTTCGGAACAAAATCACTGAGGTTTCGAATGGATTGGATGACAGAGGAAGGCCACAGAATTTTTCCGAATTTTACAACAGGCTTTTTCTTCTCTCTCTCTCTCTCTCTCTCTCTCTCTCTCTCTCTCTCTCTCTCTCTCTCTCTCTCTCCCTCTCCCCCCCCAAGGCTATGTATTGTAATTGGCTGGCCTCTCATGTAAGCTCATTTTATCTTACGAGAGATGCTTTAGCATTGCGGGAATGCATACTTTAAAAGAAAGTTATTTCTCTCTGCTTCACTTTTTTATTGTTTATATTTGAGAGTATAAGGAGTGATTTGAATCTTATGAGCTTTGTTGCTTAAGGGTAGATATAAATGAAAAAGCTCCTTCAAAGATTTATGAGAAGACGTATGAGAGAAAAAAGAAAAAATAGAAAAGAAACAAAAAATAAAAAAAAATTGAAACGGTTTGGTCTTTTGATGTTTTCCGAAGTTTACAGTCGAATTTGGTTGACTTATGATAGACAAATATTATTTTTCCAACCTGTCGCATTTTTTGGGAAATATATTTTTTTTAGACAAACAGCCCAAAATGTCAAAAGATCAGGTGACATAAGATAAAACATGGTCTTGTAATATTCAGTAAGGTGTCCTTGAATCACTTAAAATACTTAAAGTGAAAATAAAAAAACAAAAACAAGCCTCGACAGTCGTCAGTGAGAAACTGCTGTAGGTCTCCCGTTGTTTAAAAGGAGGGACCCTTGAATTCTAGTAACTTTAAAAGGATTTCCTTGCTGGTCCATATTTCATATGATACGTTCCGCACAGTGTAAAATCACTTCATGATGGGGGAGGTAAAGTTTTTACGATCGACGATTCAATCCATGGATCCGATTAAATGTAACAAAAACTTAACTTCATTCTTGAATTCGTAATAACTATACAATTGATTAATAACCCAAACGAGACACTACATACCAACATCTACAAATAGGTAATTGGGTACTCCTACTCGTACCTGCACTGCCTGCAGTTACATTACCTTAATCCTATAACCCTTCCCAACAGTTTTCATTTTAACTTCTTCGTTGCTAGACATATTCCCGGGCTCGTTCGGTATCCCTTCAACTGTACTATCAATGACAAAAGAAAGTCCTTTCAGATAAAATGTTTCTTGGAGAATTTTTTACAAAACAAATGACAAAATTACGTTATTATTCAGCTTACTCTAAAAT
Source organism: Trialeurodes vaporariorum (assembly GCA_011764245.1). Classification (NCBI taxonomy): domain Eukaryota; kingdom Metazoa; phylum Arthropoda; class Insecta; order Hemiptera; family Aleyrodidae; genus Trialeurodes; species Trialeurodes vaporariorum. The sequence goes on along the minus strand of VMOF01000013.1, from coordinate 49,916,314 downwards.
AAGACTAACCTAAAACAAATTAAATGCTCAAAAGTTTCAACGTGGTTTAAAATTGCTGGAGAAATCAAAAATAGTTTTGAAGAGAGGTATTTCTTTTGGCATCATTATCCTAATTACCTTAATTTCGGTTACATTACCCTATTACCCCATTACCCCCCCCCCCACCCATAATTACCTTAATCCTTTAACCCGGGCCTTCCCATGAGTTTTCATTTTAACTGATTTGTTGCTAGACATATTTTTGGGCTCGTTCGGTATTCCTTAAACTATACTATCAAACACACAAAAAAAGTCCTTTCAGAAAAATGTCTCTTAAAGTATTTTTTACAAAACGAATAAGTTTTAGGTTATTGTTCAGCTTAGTCTAAAATAGGACTAAAAACTAAAACACTTAAATGCTCAAAGTTTCAATGTGGTTTAAAATTGGTCGAGAAATCAAAAATAGTTTTGAAGAGAGGTATTTCTTTTGGCATCATTATCCTAATTACCTTAATTTTGGTTACATTACCCTATTACCCCATTACCCCCCCCCAAAAGTACCTTAATCCTATAACCCGGGCCTTCCCATGAGTTTTCATTTTAACTACCTCGTTCCTAGACATATTTTTGGGCTCGTTCGGTATTCCTTAAACTATACTATCAAACACAAAAGAAAGTCCTTTCAGAAAAATGTCTCTTAAAGTATTTTTTACAAAACGAATAAGTTTTAGGTTATTGTTCAGCTTAGTCTAAAATAGGATTAAAAAAACTAAAACACTTAAATGCTCAAAGTTTCAATGTGGTTTAAAATTGGTCGAGAAATCAAAGATAGTTTTGAAGAGGGTACTTTCTTTTGGCATCGACAGTACAACCCAACCTTTCCGCGGCGAGGATTAGCCAATTAAAATAGCTATACGCAAAAGTTCATACATTCACGCTACGCTTATTCGTGCCTATTTAACGTCAAAACGTGAAGCGGCGAAAATTTTTCCCACGAGTGAAATTAGCTTGAAAACGTGACACCTCGCGAAACCACGTAGGTGTCGGCAAACGGCTTTTAAAAGCTCATGTGCGCATTAAAGTTTGCCACGAATGAAACACACGCAACGTCTTGAAAGGGCGCGATCCATAAGTTTTCTCCAAAGTGCATTCGATCGCTCGCTGCACAATGGTCGGGATCGGCTTCGGTTATAAGGGCATGAGAGGATGGATGCGATGTATCGATGTCCCCTCCATTTAAAACTATAGAAAAGCATCGAATTATCGGGAGTTAAATTGCAGCCCCCCGACGATCGATACTTTTCTATAGTTTTAAATGGAGTACACATCGATATAACACATTTCATGAGCCGCCACTGTATAAGTCCTAACCCAAAACGTGACAACATGGACGAATTATTTCTGGTTTTTTTGCCTAATTTTTTTAACTTTAAATCAACAATAATGGAGCTGTCAGAGAAATCAACCTTAAATCAACAAAGAATTGTTTCTGGTTTTTTTTGCCTCATTTTTTTATACCTTAAATCAATATAATGGAGCTGTTCCAAACTTTTGCTACGCACGCTTATTAATAGTTGATAATGAGGTAAAACCCTGTAAAAATAACGATTAGCGCACTAAAAAATCACGAAATCCACTCCAAAACTCATAAAATGCTTTCAAACGCGAGACCGTAGTGGTGGTCGTTGCTGCCGATTACATTGAATTTCTCTATCTTAATCAGCTTCATCCTTACGAGGTGTTCTCGCCATGGGCGGCGCGTGGGGTCAAAAAGTTGGGGGGGGGGGCTAAAAATCAACAGATTTTTTGTTTGTTTTTTTTTTTCATTTTTTTTTTCTTTCGTTCTTCACTTTTTTCAAAATAAAGTTTGACGCAGGCGGGTGGGGGGATAAATAACCATTTTTTCTTTTGGAACACTTGTAATTTTGACTTGAAAGGGGCTAAAATTTAAAAATACTGAAAATTTGGACTAAATAGACACACTTGAAACAATTTGGTTAGGAAAATTTTTGAAGAATACAAACAAAAGGTGACACTTGACAGTCTCTTTTCCTTAGTAACTTCTGAATGAAGCAGACAGATGGCGATGAGAAGTTGATAACGTTTTTTCATTCTTCTTTTTCTCCTTTTCTTTCTTTTTTCTTTTTCCCTTTTTTTCTTTTTTTCTCGTTCAAAATTTTTTTTTGCCCCTCGTTCCCAAAAAAGTGGGGGGGCCGGGGGGTCTACAGTTCCAATAGCCCTTTATACGCGTCGCCTATGGTTCTCGCGACACCACACAAGAAGAATAAGAAGCGTACAACTGCCATAAGATTTAGGCGGCAACAGCCGCCATTATGGTCTCGAGTTTGAAAGCATTTTATGAGTTTTGGAATGGATTTTGTGATTTTTTCGTGCGCTAATCGTTATATTTTCACTGGGGTTTCCCCCAAAATCAACTATATTGGTAAGCCTGTAGCAGCAAAAGTTTGCAAAAGCGCCATTATGAAAACAACACTTTTTAGGTCTACGGAAAGAAAAAGAATGGTGTAATTTACCATTCGCATAGCTGATTTTGGCTCCTACCAGAGTTAAGATAAACTTGACCAGAGTTATGGAACATTTGACCAGGAATCAGGTCAATTTCAATTGATACCTGGTCAAATGTTCCATAACTCTGGTCAAGTTTATCTTAACTCTGGTAGCGGCTAAAATCAGCCATGCGAATGGTAAATTACACCATTCTTTTTTTTCCGCGTGTGTAAATAGTTTTGTCAGTTGCGTCGTGTGAGCCTGGCAACGTTGTATTTAGTCCGTTAAAACCCATGTAAATGGTCGAAACATTGACGGTTCACAGTGCACTACCTATAAAATCGATATTTATAACAAGGGAACAAATAGACGAAATGCTGTGTTGTCAGATTGAAAGCGACGCCACTGAATTCAGTGCTTTTTTCCAGAGGCAAAAGAATAAAAAGTGCGATTTGGCCCTTCTCGCGAAACGACGTCGATTTACAGATTTGCAAAGCGAAATCCGGCAACGCTGGAAGAGGGCGCTTTTAATTGACAAGACGTCCGGTTGTCCATCGAACATCGGCTTGTGTCGCATCGTTGTGTCGCACGAATACGAATACTGTCTGTCAACGTTGCCAAATCGGTCTGAAAACTATCAAAAATATCCCATTCAAATCAAAAGAAAATGCACAATTTGGCAGCATGGAACCAGTGATGTCAGATTGAACGGATTTTCTTATACTCCATCACAGCAGAATCCGTGAGATGTTGCAACAATGAAACTTACACATCGCGCACGTTGCACGTCCAACTTTAAAACAGTGTTGCCAATTTCGCGGGAAATTCAAAAATGTTCTTAAGTTACATGGAAGAAAATGCGTATACTTGAACGCAAAAATGGCATCCCTGCTAAAGAGTCAGACTCGGACTCGCATCAATCTGTCGCGAACGATTCTTGACTCCTAAAAGGGCCAATTAATTACCCCCTCCCCCCTTCTACTGGCTCCTCTGAATTTCTACTCGATAAAATCCTTCCTTCAATCGATAGACAAACTCTATTGTGATAACGGTGGAGAAGGAGAGAAAGGAAAAACACACACGTCGAACTTATACGATGACTGCACGACAGTGGACAGATCTATTGGTTTTTTCTGGACATGAAAAATTTCAAAGTTATTTTTCTTCAGATTATTTTTTTTCCCCCCGAGAGAGTTTTGAATGGGGGCAGTTGCAAGGGTCTAAAATGTTGTGTTTTTTTTATAAAGAAAATGAAAGCACTTGGTGAGCTGAGAACAAAGATGCAGTTGGTTTCTAATTAAATTCCATTGTTCTGGAGATGAGATTTTGGCCCAAAATATACATTGTTTTAAATGGGAATTCCGCGTAGTGACGTCACTACGCACACGATTTTTTACAACTTTACGCGTGTGTATCGCCTAAACCAGGACACTTGAGAAAAAACCAAAGACACCATTGGTCTCAGCTCATCAAGTACTGTTATTTTCTTTATAAAAAACACAAAAAGTCAAAACCTTGCAACTGCCCCACGATAACTATGAACGTTGGTTGCTGTTTTTAGCAGCAGAAACCATACACCGAGAGGATGGTTCTCCTAGATATGGTCCGAGTTATATTCAAACGTTCCAAGAAGAACTTCAGACATTTTCCATCCAATTATTCCTATCATAAATGCCAGATAATGGCGCTGTTGCAAACTTTCGCTACAGGCTTACTGATAGTTGATAATTGGGTAAAACCCTGTAAAAATTACGATTAGCGCACTAAAAAATCACGAAATCCACTCCTAAACTCACAAAATGCTTTTAAACGCGAGACCGTAATGGCGGCCGAGGCCGCCCAAATCTAATGGCAATAGTATGCTACTTCTTCTTCTTGTGTGGTGTTGCGCGAACACCTCGTGTAGATGGCGCTGATTGAAGATAGGGAAACCCAATGCAAGGCCCCGGCCGCCATTACGGTCTCGCGTTTAAACGCACTTTGTGAGTTTAGGAGTGGATTTTGTGATTTTTTAGTGCGCTAATCGTTAGTTTTACAGGGTTTTAACCCACAATCAACTACTAATAAGCCTGTAGCAAAAGTTTGCAACAGCTCCATTAGACGAGCCCCCCCCCCATTACAATTTCTTAGGAGGAACAAAGTTTGAGGTAGGTTTCGTCCAAAAAGACCACGATCAGGCACCACTGTGCGATGAATCATGTCGCCGAAGAAAGCTATGGACTTCCGTAGATGGCTGCACGCGGCTGTTCCCGGAACAGATCAACACCCCCCCCCCCCCCACCACCAATCTTTTAAAGCCATCCAAAGATCCCTCCTCGTCACTGGCGCAACCAGGATCTCTTCCATCTCTCTCATTTCCCATTTGAATGTATAAGTAGGAAAAGGACAGAAAGAGGGGGTTTTATCCCGTTGTCCATCCTTGTCTAACATACGTTTCTTAATGGAGAAAAGAGTGAGATGAAGAGACTCTCGTTGCACTGGCGCAACCAGGATCTCTTCCATCTCTCTCATTTCCCATTTGAATGTATAAGTAGGAAAAGGACAGAAAGAGGGGGTTTTATCCCGTTGTCCATCCTTGTCTAACATACGTTTCTTAATAAAGAAAAGAGAGAGAGATGAAGAAACTCTCAGTGCGCTACTGCTCCTCGTTGTTTACCGTCGATCGATGAGTCTTCGCGCAATTAAAGAAGCGACAGGTGTACGTTTTATACACACACGAATCAAGCGCCGGCCGACCACGGCCTGACCCGCAGAGGATAGAGACATAGATTTTTCCGGACAAAAAGAGTGGTTGTGGTGTTTTACTCTAAAAACATTTAAGTGTTAATATTTTCTAGCATAAACTATGTTCATTGGGGCTCTTGCAAACTTTTGGTATGATTAAATAATTAGTTAAATCTGATGTAAAAACCAGTGAAATCACAAAAATAACTCTAAAAAAGTCTTAAACTCAGAAAACAGCTGTAACTGCAAGATCGTAATGTCAAAGAGTGCTCCCTAAAGAACTCCCAACGTACGCAAAAACTTGAAACTGAATCTTTGAAATCAAGTTCTGTTGGTGCAAGAGTGTTTGGATTCAGTATTTGAATGATAAATAGTAACTCATTTTAGTATTCCCTCAGCTGTTTTCGGCCGAGCAGAACACGCAAATCAGATCTAACCACGGCTCCGCCCTCCGACTCCCAAGCCTTGGTCAGAGCTACCCAGGTATCATGGGAGATTCCTACCTAAGTCACTTTCTCAACGGACACACATAGATAAGTCTCAATTTAGATATTAATCTCTCGTGATATCAGCGCTGCGCAGCTCCGCCATTAAGCCCAATTCTGAGAGTGAATATTGTGATTTTTTAGTGTACTCATCGTCACTTTAGCAGGTTTTTAAGCAAGAGAACCCACTCTTCAATCACCTGCAGCAAAAGTTTGCAAGAGCCTCATTGGCTTATCTTACGCTCTACGACCAATTATTTCACACCTTTCGTGAGTTTGCAATTTACTGTTCATTGATTTTTAAAGCTAAAATTATGTCCGGGAAATCCTATTTTATTCAACTTTTAGTGTACTCATCGTCGTTTTAACAGGTTTTTAAGCAAAAATCAACTCTTCAATCACCTGTAGCAAAAGTTTGCAAGAGCCTCATTGGCTAATTTTAAGCTCTACAATCATTTAATACACAGCTTTCGTGATTTTGCAATTTACTCTTCGTTGATTTTTAGTGGTAAAATTATGTCCGGGAAATCCCATCCATGCAACCCGCATTGCAGCAGCGGCTCGTGCAATGTGGCAACGATATATTCTCTTCATTTAAACCTAGGTAAAACAATCGATCATCAAAAGGAGCTATTGCACCCCCAATAAATCGATACTTTCACATAGGTATAAATGGCAAAAGAGCATGGTTACGGGATTGCACGAGCCGCCACTGGCCCACTGTGCGACCGTGGCCTTATCTACGAGCCAATCGCAGCTACTGACCACGGACAACGATATTGATATAGTTACCTACTTGAGCACATCCTTCTGGATATACGTCTTGAAAAAGACTGCAGAGGTTGAAAGTCGAGTTTTCCCAGCACGAGTCAAGCTCAATTGAGTTGTTAGGATAAAGCCGGTAAATAAACGTGTTAGCAAAACGTGAGAATTGTTCAACCGGTGATGCTCGTCGGCATTTTAAGTTTTATTACAGCAAACGAAAAGTCACTCTTTGAGACCACCGCTCTGGACTGTTCAGTTGTATCTTTTAACTTTATGAATGCTACACGGGGGAATAAAAAAATGATTGATGAAATTTACCATATTTTGTGGTTGGTGGATTTGTGTCACTATACCAAGAGGTATCGTAATGAGAGATAAAGATACAGTTTCGGCTCGTGCCATGTGACAACAACTTATTATCTCAATTTAAACCTGTATAGAACAATCGATATTCAGGAGGTGAAACTGCACCCTCCCTCCAATATTTCGATACTTTTGCGTAGACTTAAATGGCAAAGATGGCAAAGAAATGCAGAGCTATGAAATAAAATAACTCGGGCGTGGTAGAGTTCATTTCACGAAAGTTGACCGATGCCAGATGTGCTTCTTTACTGCGCTAATACGTGTTTGCGTTCTTGCACATGCGCAGAAACGCAAATTTGTCTCTGCGCAGTAAACAATCCCATCAGTGACGTCGCGTGCCACCTGGCAACAATGCAACTGCTCCATTTAAACTCATTAAATATATCGAATTTTACGTGTGCACTGTGCAGCCCCTGAATTCGATCTTTTACATGAGTTTAAATGGATAGAATACATTGTTGCCAAATTGCACGCGACGCCACTGAATCCCATCTTTCATCGGCCAACTTTCGTGAAACGACCTCTATTGAAATGTTTAGTCAGAATTAACTTTTTTTTTCAATTTTAACGAGCAGTGGCAGTTTCTGTCTTTTGAACATATGCAAAAGTATCGATTTCTCAGGGATTCAGTGAATCCCGGCCGCCTTGAAGATCGATTGTTTCCCGTAGGTTTAGATTTAGCGAATCCATTGCTGCCTCACATTGCTCGAGCCGCAACTATTCAAATTCCGACGGAGCGTATAGAACTTTTTCTGTCCCTCCCTCTAGTTTAAGTTATGGGAGGCGAGGTCTCAGTGAACTCAAACTTCAAGCATTAATCCCACTGCGTTGCATACAAAAAAAGTGCGACTGAACTTATTAAATTACAGTCGCATCTTTCGAAAAAAAAAAAAGAGGAAACTTTTGGATGAAGGTGATAATCACTGTACCCGAGTCTGCAAGTCTCAGTCTCTGACAATTGAGGTTAAACTCGGGAGGATGGAAGGCTCATTGTACATCAGAAGCGATCTTCATAGAAATTGCTATTACAGTCATACATTAGGATTCAACGCGAAAAGCGCATCTTATGTTTCAAAAACTCATCTTTTTTTGTTTTTTGATCGCTTCAATTGTACAATCTACTATACATTTCGCTCTAGAAAATACTTTTGACAGCACGCGAAAGTCTCAGCGACTTGATAATATTACCCTTCTTCTTTGAAATTTTCGTCCCACTGACAGCCTTATAGTTATTAGTATCGCAATAATGGGTCTGTTGCAAACTTTTGATACAACGGTACAGAGTGCTTCATCGTATGTAAAATTGCCCGAAAAATCCATTGGTGGCATCAGAAAGTCGTGAAATGCGATAATAAACTTACTAGAGACGTTTAACGGAATCCAAGATGGCGTTAAAATATCGAGCAATCTGTATGCATGCACCTTTAACATCTAAAGATTGCCAACTTTGACAACCTTACAGTTTCAGAGGTTATGTGTTTGTTTACGTTGTGATTGGTTGTGATCAATATTGTGAGGTTGGCTATCCTTGGATGTTCGTGGTGCATGCATACAGGTTGCTCGATATTTTACCACCATCTTGGATTTCATTAAACGTCTCTTGTGAGTTTCATACTGCATTTTATGACTTTCTGATGCCACCAATGGACTTTTCACGCGATTTTACATCAGATTAAACACTCTATAGCGCTGTAGCAAACGTTTTCAACAGACTCATTCTTTCCATGGAGGCTATAGAAAAAGTCAGACTTTGTTTTTGTTAAAATTTAGTTTCGACGGAGGAGGGACTAGAAAACTGTCGAGAAAAAATGAAAACTTTTATTTTTCTTATTTTTGGTGACTTGGAGATTATTTCATACGTAGCTGTAGGTAATTGTGTCGATTCTGTCTTTGTTTCTTTCTTCTGCTCAGTGTACTGTACCACGGCATTCTTCTCACTTTTTGTTACTTGCAAAATTATGAAACTTTGAAAAGTTCAAAAGTTTGATCCCACTCTGTTTCGAGTAGACGCGGAAGGAATATATACCAGACGTCATTAACGCGAACATTTGAATCTGAACTGAGCTTAGCTTAGATTCCTTAACCCGGGAGCGAAACTTTTCTATTAAGTAAAATTTACAGAACCTAAACCGAGCTTAAAGCTGAGTCAATAATTCAAAAAGTCATATGGGTCGATTAAGGATTCAATCAGCCAGAACCTTTGTTTTTTTTTTATTTTGTTGTTGGTTTTTTTTTTTCTTTTTCACTCTTTTTTAAGTAGCTCATATCTTCATTTTTCTTAAACGACCAAGCTCATCGAAATCCAAAATAATTATGATGGTAATGGGGCTCTCGCAAACTTTTGGTACAGGGGATCGGAGAGTTGATCCTTGCATAAAAACCTGTACAAATGACAATTAAGTAGGTTCACTAAAAAAAACACGACTCTCTTAATGGCGGAGAGACGCAGGTATCACGGGAGATTCCTATCTAAATTGACACATACAGGGTGTTCGGTAAGTCCCGGAACGGCTGCGCCATTTCTTTATTTACGCAGATAAAAAAACTAAACTTTGGGAATTATTCCTAGATAAACCAAAAACTACTTTTAGGGGGTCAAAATTTTGGGCGCCCCTAACTTTTTTTTTTCAAATGGAAACTCCTATCTTGTGATACCTCATTCGAAAGAACGTAAAAAAACCGAGCATTTTGGCGCAAATCACAAGTCGATATCTCTTTTAGTATTCGAGATATCGAACTTCAAAAATCTATGGAAACCCATTTTAAAAAAAATCATAACTCTTATTCAGAAAGTCGCTATTTAAAAAACTAGGGGTCTAACCGCCTTTACGATCTTGCAGTTATAGCAGTTTTGTGAGTTTCTTACTAAATTTTAGACTTATTCCGTATGACTTTCGTGATTTTCGCTTGTTTTTACCTGTTTTTACATCAGATTGGATATCCATAATGGGTCTGTTGCAAACTTATGCTACAGCGCTATAGAGTGTCCAATCTCATGTAAAATCGCGTGAAAAGTCCATTGGTGGCATCAGAAAGTCATGAAATGCGATAATAAACTCACAAGAGACGTTTAATGAAATCCAAGATGGCGGTAAAATATCGAGCAACCTGTGTGCATGCACCACGAACATCCAAGGATAGCCAACCTCACAATATCGATCACACCTAATCACAACGTAAATAAACACATAACCTCTGAAGCTGTGGTGTGGGGTTGTCAACGTTGGAAATCCTTGAATGTTAAAGGTGCATGCATACAGATTGCTCGATATTTTACCGCCATCTTGGATTTCATTAAACTTCTTTTGTGAGTTTATTATCGCACTTCATGACTTTCTGATGCCATCAATGGACTTTTCGGGCGATATTACATATGACGAAACACTCTTTATCGTTGTAGCAAAAGTTTGCAACAGACCCATTGCTCTCTAGTAGTAACTAGTGCAGGTACATTTTAGTCATCAAATCCCGAAACACATCTCTAATTTAAGTCGTATCGTCTAAAAACCAAAGCAAGGAATTTGAAAATTGAAAGAAAACGTCGAGTTATTATCCTCATTACAATTAACAGAGTGTTTTAATTAACAAACGGCCTGAATCGGCCGAGACAGTTCTGTCCCATCCGGTTTGTCGTATATTTCCTCGCTTCTATTAGAGAGATAGCTCTTCATAGATTTCTCACCTTTTATACTTTCTTTTTTTCTCTTTAATAAAAAATAAAAGAGAGACAAAAAAAACTGAAAACTTTGGAGGGTATGGAGAACTTTAAACGGAGAAGTATATAACTTCTGAATCTAGAACACGAAAAAAAAAAAAAAAAAAAATCTGACACTTGGTTGTATTTTATCAGTTGTATGAGCTTCATTTTTTATTCATGTCACCAACTCCGAACGAACGAAACTTTCCGGCAAACAGATTTCACAGCAGATAAATACTACAGTATTTTTACCAAGCTTATATTTATCATAGCTGCTACCGCCCAATTGCTTTTGAATCACCTCGGAGGAAAGTATATATATAAAAAAAAAACAAAAAAGAAAAAGAAAAGAGAAAAGGAAAGTAGAGTTGGGCACAGATATTATCTTCCTCTTTCAACGAGAATCAGGGAAATTGAAAAAAACAGAAGGAAGGTGTGAAAAGGATGAGATAAGGATGACATAGCCGTAGCCAAGGAATTTATCTTTCTCTCTCTTTGCCCGTTTGACTGCGTGTGTTAGAAAAGGACAGACACGCAGGGGCTAAAGTCACGTGACAGCCCATATCTCCATCCTTTCTTAACACATGCGTTCAGATGGGGCAAGAGAGAGACAAAACTAAGTCCTGACTATGGCTATGAAGGACGATGAAGGGTGCTGGGGGGGGGGGGGGGGGTGAAAAGAAGATTGACGTTTCACACGAACCGTAATGACTAAAAAAAAAAAAAAAAAAAAAAACATGGGGGAGAAACAAAGAGAGTTTCAAGTCCACAAAATCTGCAAATCTGCTGAAAAAGACTTGTGAGGGGAGCGAGAGAGAGAGAGAGAGAGAGAGAGAGAGAGAGAGAGAGAGAGAGAGAGAGAGAGAGAGAGAGAGAGAGAGAGAGAGAGGGACAGAGTGCGAGAGAGAGAGGATAGAGAAAGAGAGAGGGACAGAGTGCGAGAGAGAGGGGGGCAGAGGGAGAGAGTGAGGGAGAGAGAGAGAGAGGAAGAGAGAGAGGGGAGAGAGAGAGAGAGAGGGACAGAGTGCGAGAGAGAGAGGAGAGAGAGAGAGAGAGGGACAGAGTGCGAGAGAGAGAGGAGAGAGAAAGAGAGAGGGACAGAGTGCGAGAGAGAGGGGGGCAGAGGGAGAGAGGAGAGAGGAGAGAGGAAAGAGAGAGAGAGAGAGAGAGAGAGATTGGTTGAAGCATATTGTGCAAAAAAAAAAAAAAAAAAAAAAAAAAAATTGTGCTATGGACAAATCTTGGATGCAGGTAAGCGCACTTAAGCAGCAAAACTGCAAATAAAAACAGAGATAGAAAGAGAAAGAGAGAGAGACAAAGAATATCCGATCGAAAGAGCTGTAAATGCGAAGAAGCGAGAGAGATGCAAACGCTGGAGGAGGATTAGGTTATAAGGTAGCTTATTCAAGGAGAGGCGGGGTTGGAAAGAGCGGGTGAAGAGAGATGAAGCGTTGTCAGATTACATGCACAGTCAACGAATTGAATATTGTCAGCCGACTCCTTAAATTTTGGCTGAGGTAGGCCACCTACAGCGCTTAAATAGCGGCAGTTGTAAGGGTCTGAATCTTGGAATTTTTTAAGTGAGATAATGAAAGTACTGCAATGAGCTGAAAACAAGGATGTGAATGTTTCAATGGTCTTGTCAAAAAGTTTTTCTTTTCGCTTTTTGAAATTTATAATAACCTATTAGGCTTCGAAATAGTTTTTTAGTTCCTCCTGAGTGAAATTCGCTTTTAAGGGTTGATCAGTTTAAAATCAGTTTATTAGTTTGGTAGGGAATATTTCGTTAGTTCTTAGTGCTACCGTCGTAGCGCCCTTAAGCGAATTTTCGCGATCGAATATCGTTCACCGTCGTATGATATTCGATGGATTTGCATTTTATTTTGATGATATTCGATTGTTTCGTTGGTCTCATTCGAGACCGTTGAATTTTCCAATTGACCTCCGGAGGTATAGGATTCGATTTTGAATTGTTGCAACCGGTGTCAGAAATCTCATCTTCTATCCTTTTTGACTCCTTTCGCCACGATAATTTCGGAGAAAACGAACTTATCGAATAAAGTTCATTGTACAGACCATGCATAGAAGTTATTTCCTACGAGGCAAACATAATTTTTGCTTCGAAAACGCTAGTTTTTTTTTTTTTTTTTTTGTTTTTTGTCAAAAATGGCCATGTCATTCAGAGCTGATTTAGAGGTTATGTTATGGAATATTATTATCGCAGTTTTCATTTTCACGAGAATATCATTCAGAAGTTCACTATCGAGTCGACTCTCACTGGCAAGATTTTTCACCGATCAGTGGCATCGGTTAGCAATCATCAATCACGGAAAAAAAAATATGAAGGTAAATGACCCAAAGGTGGCCATACCTATGCTTGGGGCCAATATGCACGTATGAGTCATGAGAGATAAAAAAAACTAAATATGTCAATTTACTATTCAGACAGTTGGCTATCATGTATTAATTTCTTTTTTTTTTAAATTTGCTTGTTTTTGAGGTTTTTTTTTAGTTTGAAAAAAGTAGAGTTTTGACATCGCGCAAAACATGCACCTAAGGTGGCCACCCCTAAAATGTTTGATGAACCTAAAGGTGGACGTTCCCTTTTAAATTTCATTAATAAGTATTCAAATGCTATTTTATCGTTCAAAAACGGAATCTAGAGCCTAGTGACACCAGAAATTATAATGATTATGATGAATTGAAAGTCAAAGGTGGAATCAATTTAAGGGCTTAGCTTTTACGATTGTTTACTTCCGTGAAAATTAGCTGAAGACCTGCGAAAATGGACGTTGCACTGTTCCGCGCCGACTGAGTCGCTCGATGCTCTTGATTTTTAGAGTGGGAGAAGTGATAGCATCCTGCTACTCAGCACTAACGCCATCTATCGTCAATTCGTGTAATTAACTGAAATAAGCTGGGGTGGGCCACCTTAAGAGCCGGGCCACCTTTGGGTCACCTACCTTAGTGAAAATAGCCATAAGGATACCTGATTTTGGCACCTGCTAGATGTTATGGTAAACTTGACCAGAAGTATGGTACATGTACCGATACTTTGAGTAAATTTGACATGCAATCAGGTAACATCACCTAGTACCTAGTCAAAACATAGTATATTTCTGGTTAACATTACCATAACATCTAGCAGGTGCCAAAATCAGGTATCCGTATGGTTATTCTCACCGTAGTTTTTTTTTTTTTTTTCCGTGATTCTTGAAGTGAATGATATTCGATTGTTAAAATTTGCTTCTTAGCAGTTAACTTGCAGAAAATGACTGATACAGTTATTTTCCCACGACAATCTGGCAGCAATGGAAAAAGGGAGGGGGGGTGAATAAAGAAAGTATAAGCAAAGTCTGAGCAGTGAATAGAGGAGTTATAAGGTAGCTTATTTTCAAGATAAGTGAGGAAGGGAGGGGGAGGGGGAAGCATTCTTTGCGTACAAGCTCTTCGTGCGGTGTTTACTTTATTACTTTTCAGGCTCAAGTCTTTCCACTATATCGAGACGCAACATTACCGCGGACACTGACAGGGCTTTCAGGTGAAAAGCTCTGAAATCCCTCTTGGTCGCGGATAAAAACTAAGTTGCCTAATAATCAGAAGCAGAGGCGGTTAGTGCAATGTGGCAACAGGCAACAGCGGAGGTTTCTCTCCATTTAAACCTCAGTAATATTATATTACCTTCAGGAGATTCACTGAGTCTCTGATGAATCGATAATTTTGCATAAAGTCAAATGCAAAATCAATTTTTGCCAAACAGCACGGGCCACCACTGAGCAGAAAAATTTAAGGTACGGCTCACTATTAATCAAACGATTTCAAGTTCGTCACTTTTTTCAAGGTAGTATCCAAATTCCCTGCGTTTTTCCATAGTCTCTCCTACGACTTTTTCCGAAACTTGATATGCTCTAATGTAGTTACAATTGATGCCAATGACGTTACGTTATCAAAAACGAAGACGCTACGAAACGAATTCAATACGAGCAATTAATAGAGTGGTCAAAGATAAAAGAAGGGGTATGCAATACGCAACGCACAATATACCATTCTAACACATTCATCAGGTGTGTTGCGTATTGCATACCCGCTGTCCCATTATCTTTTTCCTCGCTAATACAGTAGGGGTTCCCTCCTTAGATTTTGGCTTAGGTAGGCCACACGCACTGCTTAGATTAAGTATTGCAGGTGGCCTACCTACAGAAGTCCTTTTTGACATTCTTTGCGTCCCCAACTATACATCGCTTTAAGCTGGCAACCGGAGGATTGGTACAGGACTAAATTTTAGAATTCCCTCTCCGTACCACCCTGATACAAGAATCCAGAGAGACGCATGCTTTCCGGGGGGAGGGGGGAGGGGCGCCAGACAGTGGCGGGAAGGTTGAAAATGGGGTGAGCGAGGGGGGGGGGGGGAGGGTACATAGCTGACATATTTGGATGCCTGAGAGGAGTAATCAAGAGTGACCCCTCGGTAAAACACCGTCAACGCTGCCCGTAATGGAGAGAATCATTTACCGTCGAATAAATTCATTTTCGCCTCGGACCTCCCAGACACGGTCACACGGGACGTCGGGACATGAGTATCGCATCTCACAGTGGCATGAACTCAGCGATACACTTGTCTTTCTTTGCGTTTCAGCTATATCCGGTTTTAGTGCGAAGTCAACGGTTAGCCAACAACCTCAACAATGCACTCAAAGAGTATAAACAAGAGTCGCAATTGCACTGAGAGCCAGCGTGCGGTCAATGCTGAAAAGAATCGGCTTCTGATTGGCTGGAAATCGAGGGAAATCGAGGGTACAAAGTATTTTTGGCCGTATGGAAATTCACACGGGGTTTTCGTTCCGGGACGTTTATCTCGAAACCTGGGCAAAATTGCCTCAAACAATTAATACGAGTCAATTTAGCAGAATTTCCCGAACAAAGAGGTTGTTCCAGCTCCCATAAGGAATGGGCTATCGGCAAAAAAATTTCATATTTTCAGAGTCGATAGAACTCGTCAAGACGCGTTCAACGATGGCCAGTTTTTTAATTTTGGTCAACTAGTAAGGGGGGGAGGGGGGTCCAAAGTCAAAACCTTCAAAGTCCCATAACTTTCGCCCAAATCAATATTTTGACTTGTACTTTGCGCCAAAAGATTTGTCTTAAAAAGAGCTTTCGATTGATGTGTATGAAAATTAAATTATACAAATTTTAAACCAATTTTTTTCAATTTTTACAATTTTTCCAACTTGAAATTTTTGGTTTTTTGAGCCTGAAAAATACGCGCAACGGGTTGAGGAGAATAAAAAACTATGGGAATAAAAGTCAAAGCTATGTTCTTTCAAACGGCACAAACCGCGATCCGGGGAAATGCTTCGTTCAAAAGTTATAAGCGCCTAAAGTTGCGCACCTCCGAAATCACGGTGCGTTCAGTGCATGTTTTCAATGGCGCGCGTCACCCTCGCTCACCGGAGATCGGTACGCGCCATTGAAAACACGCACTGAACGCACCGTGATTTCGGAGGTGCGCAACTTTAAGCGCTTATAACTTTTGAACGGAGCATTTCCCCGGATCGCGGTTTGTGCCATTCAAAAGAGCATAGCTTTGACTTTTATTCCCATAGTTTTTTATTCTCCTCAACCCGTTGCGCGTATTTTTCAGGCTCAAAAAACCAAAAATTTCAAGTTGGAAAAATTGTAAAAATTGAAAAAAATTGGTTTAAAATTTGTATAATTTAATTTTCATACACATCAATCGAAAGCTCTTTTTAAGACAAATCTTTTGGCGCAAAGTACAAGTCAAAATATTGATTTGGGCGAAAGTTATGGGACTTTGAAGGTTTTGACTTTGGACCCCCCTCCCCCCCTTACTAGTTGACCAAAATTAAAAAACTGGCCATCGTTGAACGCGTCTTGACGAGTTCTATCGACTCTGAAAATATGAAATTTTTTTGCCGATAGCCCATTCCTTATGGGAGCTGGAACAACCTCTTGATAGGTCACAAGTACCAGTACATTGCAAATTCGAGAAGACTGTCTCAGTTGAGAAGTACACATAATAGTGAGTTACTCAAACACACGCCAAGCATTATTTTTCTTTTCATTTTCAAACTGTCTTAACTTCGTCAATTTTTGATCGAATGTGCTCATTTTGGGCTCAATCAAAGGAAAATTAGTTGATATTGTAAATTTACTCACGATCAGATCACTTGCTTTTTCAGTTTAGAAATTATACAAAAATCAGTCCCGGGACTTTTGAGACAACCTTTGTAAAAAACATGGAACAAAAAATGGGTCTGTTGCGTACTTTTGCTGCATCCATATGATACATTGTTTCTAACGTAAAATTCGGCAAAAATAACGATGCGCACATTAAAAATTTTCAAAATCCACTCATTAACTCAGAAAATACCTTCCATTTCAAACAACCCGCGCTACACTAGACACTATATCACCGACTTATAACTACATAGATGGAACCATCTCGTTTATGTAAACATGAACAGAACTTACAAACATTGGAATGTTTCGTTTAGATGCGTACATTTCTCATATTATTTTGTAATCTTTGATAA
>VMOF01000013.1:49779239-49894239 GCA_011764245.1 Trialeurodes vaporariorum | reverse complement strand
GATGAACCAATCAGCATCGAGCATTCTCCAACTATGAAATGGACGCTTCTCATTGGTCAATGAATCGACCAATCAGGATCGAGTATTCCCCATTGATTGAAATGGACGCTTCTGATTGGTCAATGGACCGACCAATCAGGATCGAGTATTCCCATTGATTGAAATGGACGCTTCTGATTGGTCAATGGATCGACCAATCAGGATCGAGTATTCCCTATTGATTGAAATGGACGCTACTGATTGGTCAATGGACCGACCAATCAGGATCGAGTATTCCCCATTGATTGAAATGGACGCTTCTGATTGGTCAATGGATCGACCAATCAGGATCGAGTATATCCCATTGATTGAAATGGACGCTTCTGATTGGTCAATGGACTGACCAATCAGGATCGAGTATTTCCCATTGATTGAAATGGACGCTTCTGATTGGTCAATGGACCGACCTTTGTGATCGCATTTTCCTTTATTGACACCTACTTGCCTGAATGCGCCCATATTTCCACTTATTCATTGCTATAAGCGCCCTCAATTAACCTTATTTTTCCCCTTTTCGCCCTATTCCCCTTATTTGGCTCCTTCATGTCCCTATTTCACCCATATTTAGCCTCTACTAACCCCTTTCTCACCCATATTTGACATTTCTTCCCTGCATTGTACCCATTTTTGGCCTTTTTTGCCCCTTGGTGCTCGTATTTGCCCTTCCTGACACCAATTTGCCTGAATTCGCCCATAAAATCAGTGGAATTCCTTGAAATCTGCGGAATTCTTTAAAATCTGGGGAATTCCCTAAATTCTGGGGAATTCCCTAAAATCTGGGGAATTCTCTAAATTCTGGGGAATTCCCTAAATTCTGGGGAATTACCTGAATTCTGGGGAATTCTCTAAATTCTGGGAATTCCCTAAATTCTGGGAAATTCCGTAATTACTGGGGAATTGCCTAAATTCTGGGGAATTTCATAAGTACCGTCGAATTCCCTAAATTGTGGGGAATTCCCTAAAATCTTGGAAATTCCCTATAATCTGGGGAATTCCCTAAAATCTGGGGAATTCCCTAAATTCCGCAGAATTTCATAAGGACCGTTGAATTCCCTAAATTGTGGGGAATTCCCTAAAATCTTGGAAATTCCCTAAATTCTGGGAAATTCCTTAAATTCTGGGGAATTTCCTAAATTCTGGGGAATTCCCTAAATTCTGGGGAATTCCCTAAATTCTAGGGAATTCCCTAAATTCTGGGGAATTCTCTAAAATCTGGGGAATTCCCTAAATTCTGGTGAATTCCCTGAATTCTGGGGAATTCCCTAAATTCTGGGGAATTCTCTAAAATCTGGGGAATTCCCTAAATTCTGTGGAATTTCATAAGTACCGTTGAATTCCCTAAATTGTGGGGAATTCTCTAAAATCTTGGAAATTCCCTAAATTCTGGGAAATTCCCTAAATTCTAGGGAATTCTCTAAATTCTGGGGAATTTCCTAAATTCTGGGGAATTCCCTAAATTCTGGGGAATTCCCTAAATTCTAGGGAATTCCCTAAACTCTGGGGAATTCCCTAAAATCTGGGGAATTCCCTAAATTCTGGGGAATTCTCTAAATTCTGGGGAATTTCCTAAAATCTGGGGAATTCCCTAAATTCCGTGGAATTTCATAAGTACCGTTGAATTCCCTAAATTGTGGGGAATTCTCTAAAATCTTGGAAATTCCCTAAATTCTGGGAAATTCCCTAAATTCTAGGGAATTCTCTAAATTCTGGGGAATTTCCTAAATTCTGGGGAATTCCCTAAATTCTGGGGAATTCCCTAAATTCTAGGGAATTCCCTAAACTCTGGGGAATTCCCTAAATTCTGGGGAATTCCCTAAATTCCGTGGAATTTCATAAGTACCGTTGAATTCCCTAAATTGTGGGGAATTCCCTAAAATCTTGGAAATTCCCTAAATTCTGGGAAATTCCCTAAATTCTGGGGAATTCTCTAAATTCTGGGGAATTCGCTAAATTCTGGGGAATTCCCTAAATTCTGGGGAATTCCCTAAACTCTGGGGAATTCCCTAAACTCTGGGGAATTCCCTAAATTCAGGGGAATTCCCTAAATTCTGGGGAATTTCATAAATACCGTTGAATTCCCTAAATTCTGGGGAATTCCCTAAATTCTGGGGAATTCCCTAAATTCTGGGGAATTCCCTAAATTCTGGGGAATTCCCTAAAATACTGGGAAATTCTCTTGAATTCTCCCCTGCATTTCACCCATTTTTGGCCCCTTTTTGGCCCTTTTCCCCTTTGTGTGCTCGTATTTTCCCTTATTGACACCTATCTGCCTGAATTCGCCCATATTTCCATTTTTATATTGCTTTAAGTGCCTTTATTTAACTTTATTTTTCTCATTTAGTCCCAACTCCCCTTATTTGGGCCTTGTATATAGCTTATATATAGCTATATGGGGCTCCCCGCATATTTGCATATTTGCCCCTACTTAAGCCATATCTTACCCATATTGGGCCTTTCCGCCCCTGCATTTCACCCATTTTTGGGCCTTTCCGTCTTTTTGTGCTCGTATTTCCTCTTATTGACACCTATTGTTTGAATTTGCCCATATATCCACCTAAATATTCATAAAAGCGCCCTTATTTTACTTTATTTTCCTCGTTTGCTTCCAATTCCCTTTATTTTTCCCCTTTATGACCCTATTTCGCCCACATTTGCCCCTACTTAACCCATATTTGGACTTTTCTTCCCTGCATTTCACTCGTATTTTACCCATTTTTTTGTTTTTTTCCTCCCCTTTGTGCTCGCAATTCTCTTATTGACACTAATTTGCCTGAATTCGCACTAATTTCCACTTATTTACAGCTATATGCGGCTCCATTTACCTTGAATTACCTGGTTTTCCCCTAATTCCCCTTATTTGGCTTCTTTATGCCCCTATTTCACCCATATTTAACCTTTACCTAACCCCTCTCTAACCAATATTTGGCCTTTTCGTCCTTGCATTTCACCCATTTTCGGCCCTTTCCGTCTTTTTGTGCTCGTATTTTCTCTGATTGACACCTATTTGCTTGAATTTGCCCATATTTCCACCTAATTATTCATATAAGCGCCCTTATTAACCCATATTTAACCATTACCTAACCCTCTCTTACCCATATTTGGCCTTTTCGGCCCTGCATTTCACTCATTTTGTGGACCTTTTCGCCAGCCGGGGGGGGGGGGGGGGGGGGGGGGGGGGGGAAACCCCCAAAACCCCCCTATAAAAAAATAAAAAAATTGTTTATATAATGCATGTAATGCATATAATGCATAAAGTACACATATTACATTTACTATATAATAACTATTTCAGTGCTATACACATATCTACTACAATACGTGATTTATATGCTAAATACATGTTATACCACCAAAATATAGTACGTACAATAGTACAGTACGTATAAACATAATATAAAGTCTATATACAGTACGTACTTTATAGAGTCCATCCGGGGGGGAGAGGGGGGGGGGAAACAAAAGCAGCTATATAAGTAAATTAAAATTTACTAAAAAATCTTTTCGACCCCTTTTAATCTTAATTTTAAGCCTTTATTGTGGCATTTCTTTAAGATTAAATTACAAATTAAAAATGTTTTCTCTGATTTAAATGGGGCAGGTGCAACACTGAGAAAAAATTGGCTGTTAATTAAAACTATAAAAATAGAACCATAGTTGTTTTTCCCCTTATTTCAATCATAAGACCTATCGTTGCAACAGTTTGGACGTATAAATCTACTCGAATTCCGATTGTTTTTATGGGAAATAAAGCGCGGGAATATACTATCGGAACATTCATTGAAAGAATCGGAAATTTTTCTCAGTGAAGGCAAGGGTCTGAAATGTTGTGTGTCTTATACAAAGTATACTTTTAATTAATGTATCATTTATAATTTTTTTAGAACCAATTTTATTCATAGAGATCACTTTTAACAAGTAATTCATACTTAGAACTGTCTCTGGAAAGTTTTAAATTGACCTTAACCCATTTATGCCCAACTTTATTTGAACATGTAGGGTGTTTTTTGGCGTTTTTCTCAAAAAAACACCATCTTAGAGTTAAAAAAATTTTAAATTTAAAAATTGTGAAATTTTCTGGTCCAGCTAAATTATAGGTGCTGAAAGATCTCAACATTGATCTTTGAGTAAAATTGGCCTAAATTTACTGTAATTTGGTCCAAAACAAAACCCCCAATATTAGTGGGTCGTTAATGACCCAATTAGCATATATAGGTTTAGTTCTTGCAACTTTAATCCTTACTTCAAGTGAAACCATGGGCGCCCGCAGAAAAATTTCCAAGGGGGGGCAAAATTTTTGAACCCCGACGGAAGGTCTAGGGGGGACCCCCCCCCTCCCCGTGTAAAAAGGGTAAACTTTTTTTTCACTCAAATAGTGTACAATTAATAACCCATTTTAGGTGTATCAAATAATAATAACAATTTTGACGTGTTTGATATAATGGATAAAGGGACGACAGATGATAACAATAATAAAAAAAAAATATATAATTTATTATTCCTTGCAAAAAATTAGTTAAAATTACAATATAAACTAGAAATGAAGCTTCTCAACGATTACTCCTTTGATTAACTGTCATTTTAATTTCATTTTCTTTTTTCCTTTCATTTTTCATCGTGAAATTTTGACTTTTTTGAATTCCAGGGGGGGCAAGTGCCCCCTCTTGCCCCCCCCCCCTCCGGGCGCCCATGAGTGAAACTTTAATTAAATTTGAGATGCAAAGGAATCACCCCCACTGAGCGGCGGTCGCGCTGAAAGTTTTTTAAAGTCAAAGTCAGCCACGCCAAAACGCATCAGTGAAGTCTCTGACCTTGAGCGGAAACGGTGCTTTATTGTCTGAATCCTGCCTCTATACTATCTTGAGGCGAAATTAATCTACCGTGTCATTTGGCCCTATTAAGAAAACTCGCTGAAATCGAGGTTAGGTTGGCTTCGTTTAAGAACGTCGAACGTCGAACGTCGAACGTGGGGTCGTTAGGAATAATTGTTTCTTTTTTTTTGTCAGTTAGTTGCGACAAACGAACGAAACGCGGCGGAGGGACTCGGGAAGGGTTTCCGACTTGGCTACTTTGATTGTCGTGATCCTGCGGACGCGACCGGCAACGGCCATCAGTGCACTCTTTGAATCGAGGCTCATTTCCGCTGGGGGCCGGGAGCCGGAGCTTACAAAACAACGCGGAATATTGATGCATGAATAGAAATGAGAGTTTTATTTAAACCGTTTCAGTGCAGTCAAGATTGGAGGCACTACGGGCACTCCAGTCTCTTGAAGAAACAGATTAATTAAGTAGTTGAAATAATGGAATAGAAATGTGTGATCCTTGAACACGTAAAAGTTGCTTTGACAAACATTTGCACTAAGCTTGGAGAATCTTTTTATATGTATGATTCTAATCCAGGTTAAATGAATATGATGCCATTCACGGCAAATAAGGAGAAAACTTACAAAGAGCAGATGAATAATATAATGAGATTGATTATCAACGATAATGGGTCTGTTGCAAACTTTTGCTACAGCGCTATAGAGGGTGCAATCTAATGTAAAATCGCCTGAAAAGTCCAATGATGGCATCAGAAAGCAATGAAATGCAACGATAAACTCACAAATTGCGTTTAATGAAATCCAAGATGGCGGCAAAATATCGAGCAATCCGTATGCATGCACCACGAACATTCAAGGATAGCCAACCTCACAACATCGATCACAACCAATCACAACGTAAACAAACACATAACCTCTACCTGCAGTGAGGTTGTCAAAGTTGGCAATCCTTGGATGATCACGGTGCATACATTCAGATTCCTCGATATTTTGCCGCCATCTTGGATTTCAATAAACGCCTCTGGTGAGTTTATTATTGTATTTCATGACTTAATGATGCCACCAATGGACTTTTCAGGCGATTTTACATTGGAATAATAACTTTTTATCGTTGTAGCAAAAGTTTGCAACAGACCCATTAAGTAGTTGAAATAATGGAATAGAAATTTCTATTCCATGTCTCTATTTTTCTATTCTCATGTTTCTATTTCCATGGTCTAAACTCTGGATCGTCACTGCGAGACTCGCCAACTCGCTACGCCGAAAAGGAAATTACTTTTCTAGCGGGTTAATTTGGAACTTTCCAAAGCTCTCATTTGCTTCTCTAGCATCAGAAAAAGAACCAATAGACAAGTATTTTATGAACTTTATTAATAGCAACATTTTGCAACAGACTTACTCTCAAAAAAACGTCAAAGCTTGACCGGAAGAGACGCGCAGCCGTCTCTCAAGGATTCAATTTTACCGTTCGGATCACAATTCGAAATCCGCTGACGGCGGTTTCAGAGCTTTCCGTCTCCTCCCTCCCCTCCCCCCTCCCCATCTCTCCTCTCTCCTCCCCCCTCAAATCGGTTCGCGAGAAAATAACAAGATCCGTTTCGACCCCGACACAAAAAGTTGCACTCGACCAAGCCACCCCCCCCCCCTCCAATCCATAGTCCGTGACAAGACGACCGTGTAAACTGTAAGGGCGCTCGACGCAATCCTTCCCCAATTCATCGCAGTAAGCGCAACGGAGAGAATTTCTCTGTCTCTCTCTTTTCTCCATTGAAACACGTGTGTTAGACAAGGATGCACGAGGGGTTAAAATCCCCCTTATTCTTTCCTTTTTCATTTTATACATTCAATCGGGAAATGAGAGAGACGGAAGAGAGCCCGTGTCTTTGTGCCACTCTTTGCTTCTTCCTCTCTCTTATTCCTCCATTGAAACGCGTGTGTTAGACAAGAATGGACAAGGGGTTTTAAACCCTCTCTTTCCATCCTTTTTCAACTCATACATTCGAATGGGAACTAAGAGAGATAGAGGGAATAGAAGAGATCTTGGCTGCGCCAATTCATCGTATATACCTACGTTGCGCATCGTAAAGGGCAAGGAAGGGATAAGCGCTTCGACAGAGCACGAAGGGATGCTATGCCGGGGTGGTAAATGGGGAGGGGGTGGGGGTTGGGGGTTGGAAAGCATCATTTTCTCGAATATAAGGCAATCTCGCTGAGCTTATCTCCAGTTCATCGATATCAAAATGCGAGCGCTACATTTTCTTCTACACTACCCTCTTTGTCCTCCCCCTCCCCCAATCAACGTAACACCAGCGTTTGAATCCCTTCAGCCCGTCCAGAGAGGCGGTTTGCGGTCAGCCGAATTTGCGGCCGAGCAGATGGGTCGAAGTTGCCACGTTGATGGCATGGGCGCGCGGCAGAGTTGGGCAAAATGGGGGTGGTAATCGATTACACGATTACCAAGTAATCGTAATCGTCGTTTTTTCGGAGGATGATTCTATGGTAATCAAGGCTGATTTTTTACAAGCCACCCATCATATTAGTTGCAGAAGTATTAGATCTAATAAAGAATACCCTTGGTTTTACTATTTATCTGTGAAAAATGGATTTAATTACCATCCAAAGATTTGACGATTACGATTACTCGGTAATCGTGTGAACGATTACGATTCCCAATTGCCCAACTCTGGCGCGCGGACACATAGAAAATTTGTCTATCTGTCTGTCTCTCTCTAATTCCATTTAAATATGTGCGTTAGAAAAAGACGAAGATAAGGGCTGAGGTCACGTGATGACCCGGCCCCCTCTTCTGTCCTTTTCTAACGTATGTATTTCAATGGCTGAAGTGAGAGAAAGGCGAATTCTTGTATGCGCCCATGGTTGATGTTGAAGGAAATTGAGGCTATCGCGGATGGTAAAAGGGCAAAACCGCATTACATTACAAACTTTTGGCAAAGATTTCAATAATGTACGAGCGAAAACCATTCAGGCTCAAGATTGATCGACTCATAAGATCAGTTCTATCTTTTCGATTGAGAATGGGGCTATTGCACACTTTTCCTATAAGCTATTTAATAGTCGATTATGGCGTAAAAACCTCAAAAAATAACGATGGCGGCACTAAAAACTTCCCAAATCCACTCATAAACTCAATAAACGCAGTTATTAGCGCGAGCGTAATGGTGGCCGAAGGCACTAACAATGGGAGATTCCCATCTAACAATTCTGAAACTCCATCAAGAAGTGACCAATAAGAGACTACTTTCATTTGACACCGGTGTCACTAGGTGTTGCGGCACTATTCATCGGATGTGGATCATCACTCTGATGACTATTTACTCTGTGAATCATCCTTGTCAACATAGAAAGAGTGACGAAATTAAGATAGGAATCTCCCATTGTTAGTGCCTTCGGCCACCATTACGCTCGCGCAAATAACTGCGTTTATTGAGTTTAGGAGTGGATTTTGGAAGTTTTTAGTGCCGCCATCGTTATTTCTTGAGGATTTTACGCCATAATCGACTATTAAATCGCTTATAGCAAAAGTGTGCAATAGCCCCATTTGTCAAGTTTATTAAAATTTGATTAGATCTATTGAAACGTTTGTATCTATTTGAAAACAAGAGGCTGTAGTAAAAGTTGTTGTTGTTATTGCTGTTTTTTTTGTTTTTTTTTTAACTTTTTCCTCGAGTCTGTTGAGATTCAACAGAAAATCTTCAGAAGCTGCGATGGATTTAAGAAACCACGGTAATTTTGTTGAGACAGTTGCAAGGATCTGAAATGTTGTATTTCTTGTAATGAAAGTACTGAAGGAGCTGAGAACAAAGATCTTTAGTTTCGAACTAAGTCCCATTGTTCCGGAGATGAGATTTTGGCCCACAATACACCGTTATAAAAGGGTATTTCACGTAGTGACGCCAGTAAGCACACACTTTTTGTGTGTAAAGTTGTAAAAACCGGGACACTTTAGGAAAAAAACCAAAGACATCGTTGTTCTTAGCCTCAGCTCATAAAGTATTATTATTTTCTTTATAAAAAACACAACATTTCAGACTCACCCTTTTGCAATGCCCTACTACATGCAAAACCAGTAGCGCAACGAGAGTTTCTTCGTCTCTCTCTCTCTTTTCTCCATTAAGAAACGTATGTTAGACAAGGATGGACACGGGGATAAAACCCCCTCTTTCTGTCCTTTTCCTATACCTACATTCAACTGGGAAATGAGAAAGATGGAAGAGATCCTGGTTGCGCCAGTACGCAAAACGACAGCCCTGCTGGTCATATAGTTTCCGAGTTTCATATTTTTTTCTTGATCCTTCCTTCGATACGGCAACGCTGTGAAGGGATGACGAAGGGATGTCTATTCCGCTGACTGATATTGCCACAGCCATTCAATATTGCATGAAGAGTAAGAGATTTCATGGTTGATATGGCAACCAATTATAGGATCCGGCCGATCCGGGCTCCCCGTATAGTATGTATGGCGAATGGCCATGGCTATAGGGTACGGCTCGGCAGCATTTTCATCAAATTTGCTCACGTGTCCAATCCGTCGATCCGACGGCAGAGGGGTACATAACACTGGACACAGAACAGTGATGTTGCCAATGAAAACTAAAGGGAGAGGGGGTGCCGTGATTCAGCCAGACATTTTCGGACATATCGTATAAATTAATCGACATTTTTACAATTTTTCACAAATTGAATTGATTGTTTCGCTATTCGTTCTAAAAGTCCCATTTTTCATTAAATTATTGAATATTTAGATGTGAACCCGTCATAGTTCGGGTTTCTCCTTTACATACGTTATTAAGCTACTAAAAATAAGTAACATACTGAAATATAGTTACCGAACTATGCCCGGCTCGTACTTAAATTTCATTTTTTCTGATTTCGTGAAAATGGAAAACTTGAACGAATTCTTTGAATGTACGTACAAAAACAGGAATATTGCATCTTGGTAACATGCAAAACGTGTTTCATGGTTTTAAAGGAGGCCAGGTTGCAATGTAAGTATTCCTGCATGGATTAATCGAATTCGTTCAAGTTTTCCAGTTTCACGTAATCAGAAAAGTTGAAATTAAAGTACGAGCCGGGCATAATTCGGTAACTTTATTTCAGTATGTTACTCATTTTTAGCAGCCTAATAACATATGTAAAAGAAAAACCCGAACCCTCTAAGGGCCAGGTCAGTTAAAAAAAAAAAAAAAAAAAAAACCTTCAGTCTTCAGTTTATATAGGGAAGGTAGTTAACTCTTCGTACTCAGGGGATTTGAAATTGCCTACACTATGATTTGAAGGCGCCTAAAAAAATCTTTTCACGTAAGAGTTTTCATCGATAGCCCCTTTTGAAGACTGAAACAATGTAAAATATACTAAAATAGAAAAACGAGTCTACTCGGGCTTCGCCCATAAGGGGTTAAACATATGTGACCCGATCTGTGAAAAGGGACCTTATCTTCCGGAACAAAATTTTTCAGGAGAGCGATTGTAAGTGAAAAAAGTCAAATATTCGAAAACGCTGTTTTGACGGACTAAAAGTAACTAGCAATG
Source organism: Trialeurodes vaporariorum (assembly GCA_011764245.1). Taxonomy (NCBI): domain Eukaryota; kingdom Metazoa; phylum Arthropoda; class Insecta; order Hemiptera; family Aleyrodidae; genus Trialeurodes; species Trialeurodes vaporariorum. The sequence goes on along the minus strand of VMOF01000013.1, from coordinate 49,883,830 downwards.
AGAATTAGTTCATTTTAAGGACCACAGAACGCGCTACGGGTACTTTGTTTGAGAGCATGTCAAAATTCAGAAAAGGGGCCTTAACTTCCTTATGCAATTTAACACGGGGAAGTTAAGGTCCCTTTTCTGTCAGCTGCCATAACTCGGTCAATTTTTGAGCTTTTGGGGTCAACTTTATGTCCAAATGCTCGTCTGAATGTCCTCTATGCAGTGCTTCTAATAGCTCAGTTTTCAGAATCCGGAAGATAAGGTCCCTTTTCACAGATCGGGTCACATATGATGAAAAGAGCGGGAAAACTGCTTGACAAGCTATAAAGAAAATGTCATGGTCAAGGCTTACCTTGGACGACATCGGCCGTTACGGCGAGCAAAAGGGTCCCCAAAGTGATCCAAACGAGCGAAGACTTCATGATGTGAGGCGACCCAATGGCAACTCGTTCACCATCACCGGGCACAGGTCGCACCGAAACGCGCACTTTCACGCACTTGTCACCCCCACGGTTACCTGTCACTGTCACCAGTGTCACCCGACTGGGGGAACTGACCACCCCCACTGTCACCTGCCTCTCTTTATCACGCTTGTGACAATCTGCGTCCGATCATGGGATCCACGGATCTCAATACGGTCGTCGCAGTCAACGTCACACGAAATAAACACACTCACACCCGATAATACGATTCGCGGGATCGAAGGGACTTGACTCTAATAAGAGTCTCGTTCTCGAAGGCAGACCGATTGTGAGCTGCTCCGACTCGGATCCCCATCCCTGCAACAAAAAGACACAAAAAAAGTGTGAGTCATAAAATTGTGAATTAAACATAATGATGTTGAAAATGATGGGTCTGTTGCAAATTTTTCTACACGGAAAAAAAAGATCAGTGAAAATAACCATACGGATATCTGATGTTGGCACCTGCTAGATGTTGTGGTAAACTTGACCAGAAGTATGGTACATTTACCGATACTTTGAGTAAATTCGACATGCAATCAGGTGACATCACCTATTACCAAGTCAAAACATAGTATACTTCTGGTTAACATTACCATAGCATCTAGCAGGTGCCAAAATCAGCTATCCGTATGGTTATTTTCACCGTAGTTTTTTTTTTCCCTGTAGGGCAGGGGAGGGGGTCGGAGGTCCGAAAATTGTCAAGGGGGGGGGGGGTTGTCCAGACTCCAGAGATACTAATTTGGTCTTTGTCTGAAAACGCAAAAAAATTACCTTTCTTTAGGAAAAATGTTGGTGTCCGAGGGGGGAGGGGGTGGTCCAGACCCCCTGGACCCCCCCCTTGGCTACGCCACTGGTCTGTTGCGTATACTATTGATTTTTACGTAAAATTCGGGGGAAAAATAAACTGTAGGGAATACCCTATAAGAACACTTTCCCACAGCAAATTTCATCTGGGGGAGACCCCCAGACCCCCTTTCAATATTCTGAGGGTGACCCCCAGACCCCCTTCAATTTTCTGGGGGAAACCCCTAGACCCCCCTTTGATATTTTTATACAGATCGAATGATCTCCATTTTTGAAATATTTAAGTTTTTCCTTTTTTCGGCCCATTTTCCAATTGATTTTAATGGAAACCATTTTCCACCCATAACTATAGCCTAAAAATAAAATTAAAAAAAAAAAAAGCAAAAGAAGTCCCTCTGGGGAACCTTAGAAGGAACCTTTCTGCAAAATTTGAATACATTTGGACCTATTTACGTTAGAATTTTACATTAGAAATCAATGTGTCGTATTGCTGTAGCAAAAGTACGCAACAGACCCATTAATAATGAACAAATAGTATTACAAACAATAGAATATTAAAAAAAAAAAAAATAAACACAAAAAGCATAGAAACTCGGTTTTTCCGCAGGCAGTTGACATCCTTGGTGTTGAGTTTTCATTATGGATCGACCCCCTCATCCTATATTCAACGGACGCTGTCCGTCACAGCTTCGAACAAAATGCGGAAGGCTCGTTTTTCGGGGTTTAATTGAATCGTGACCGAATATTTGAAATCCATGTTTATATCACAAACAAATCCAACAGAATTGAGAGTTAATACGATCATTTTTCCTTCGGCTTCGTGCGTGTAATTCAAATTAATAATGAAAGCGAGCCGGACAAGGTTGCCAGTTTTCACCGAAAAATCAGCTAATTTTATTTAAACTTTAAAGAGGAATGGGTCTGTTGCATCTTTTTGCTACAACAATATAGAACCTTGATTCTTATGTAAAATTCGGCGAAAATAACGATGCGCACATTAAAAACGTTCAAAATCCACTCATTAACTCAGGAAATCACTTCAATTCATCAAAATCAATTCATTTTCAAAATTGATCTCTGCGATTAAAATTGGTTCTTAAAAGTTTATAAATGATAAATTAATGAGAAACATATTTTCTAAATTTTGGCCGTTTTTTGACGCTCTCAAACCATAGTGTGCCGTTAAATTAATAAGATATCCGCGCGTTTTCGAAATTCATCGACGACTCCACCGGTTGAGAAAAGAGAACCTGGATGCGAGCATTTTTGAGCATTTCAGTCATATACTTAACTACCCCCCCCCCCCTTTAACTACCCCCTTAATCATCGGTGAATTGAAAAATATGTCATTAAGTATTAAACAAAATGACAGTTCTGCTGCGGATCTGGCAACAACGGGGGTGGAATTTCGACCCCTTACCTACACCCTCCGGCCTCCCCCCCCCTCTTCTCGGTCATCGCCGACGGATTCATGCGAAATAGTGATTGGATTATAATAAAATGGGAGAGTCAGCACTAAATGTGAATGACCGGCCGTTCCTAATTAAACGCAGAAAGGTCAGAGCAGAATTTCGTTGAAAGTTGTCAAATTTCGGTCGAAAAAAATAACACATACATTGAATAAAAAATATAAAAAATAACATATTATATGTATTAAATAAAAATATAAAAAAATTAACAAATATTGGTAATTTTGGGCTAAGTTATCCACACAAAAATTACACAAGTGAGGCGTCGACTTCCAAAACCGGCATTATCCACTTTATGAAAAAATGGAGGTGCGGGGGCGAATTTTTCTTCTTCTTCTTCTTCTTCTGCATGCTATGAAAAAACTCAACTGAACCAAAACCAGGTTTATCCGTATTCTATCAGCATTAGAAAACATTGAACTAACATTGATCAGCATTGGACTTGCTATCCGTTTTTTGTGTTTCACTCAAAATTTGCTCCGAAGGATAATGCCGGTTTTGGAAGTCGACGACTCAAGTAAGTGTGCCCACGGTCTTGGATTTAGTGTTTTTTCTTTCTTGTCAATTTAAAGCGCCATAAACGAGACAATCCTAAAAAGTTACTAGATATCGCGTTAAATTTCGGGCTCAAAAAAGTTATAAAAAATCGCACAAGTATTCCGTCGGTCTTGGCTTTTGTGTTTTCTCTTTATCATCAATTTAAAATGCCAAAAACGCGACATTTCCAAAAAGTGGCAAGCGGTGCTATCCATCGAATTGAAATCTGGAAACGTCTCGCAAACGGGATCAACTTACACTGGAAGAAAAAGACTACCAGAGGCATTACAGTATGTAAACCTGTGTAAGGGATAGTACAATTTCCAGAATTCTAGTGTTTGTATCATAGTTCTTGAAAATATTTAGGAAATTCTAGTTCTAAGACCATATTCTGGTAATAATACCAGACTTTCCTGGTCAAAGTACCAGACTTTCTGTCGTTCACATATTTTCTGGTAATATACTACTAGAATCTGGTATTATATGACTATCGCTTTTTTTTTCAGTGTAAATCACTCGCCTTTCAGCGAATGAAAACACACGTATTCGTATTTCAATAATCCAAATTCGTGTTATCGAGTGTCTCATCATTATGTGGACAGGTTGCGTTGATTATCATAAGGTAAGCAATCCGATGGTTCAATGACACAGATCCAATTCGTTTTTCTTATCTGACTGTTTTGAGGTTATCTCCATTCTTTAACAATTTTATTTAAAAAAAAAAAAAAAAAAAAAAAAAAAAGAAGCGATCGCGCAATTTAAGAAGGAAATTTAACGCTTGTGGTAACGTGCGTGGCGATAACGCGGTATCTCTCGCATGGAGGATGTTTGAAGTAAAGTGGCGAAAAATCAGTGGAAAATATGTATTAAAAAGCATAGTTTAACCTTTAAACTTAATATGGTCTCTTGCAATTTTGCAAACTTGCTGATGCTATAAGCAAATGACATGGTTAAATCTGTTGTAAAAATCATCAATAATCACGAAAATCACGCGAAAAAAGCCTAAAATTCTGTTATAAACTCGTAGAGAACAACAATTGTAACTGCAAGATCTTCATACCAAAGCTCTTTAGTGAACTCATTGCCATTATTACAGGTTTTTAAGCAAGAATCAACTCTTAGATCACCTGCATCAAAAGTTTGCTAGAGCCCCATTTAAAACTTTCAAGCGATATTTTTGGTGGTTTGAATCACTTGTTAAAGGTGTTTTCTGTCATTAAAATTAGCCATTAAAAAAAAAAAAAAAAAAAAAAAAAAAAAAAAATTAAATTAGCTTAAAAATTGAAGAAGAGTTTACCTCCTGATTTTTGGCCACTTTTTGACAATCAACGCACAGTGGTTCGAAAAAAGAAATTTCCCAGACATAATTTTACGGGTAAAAAATCAAAATTATGAACATTAAAAAGCAAGATAACCTAAAAATGTGTGAAATCATTCATTTCATAGCCTAAAATGATTCCAACAACATGATTTTTTTTTTTTTTTTTTTTTTTTTTTTTCAAGAAAATATCACATCTAAAATGTTTTTGAAGCAAGAAACCCAACATTTTTCTTGTCCGGCAAAATTAATGTTCCGATCCACTAAGCGCCGCCGTCATGTCAGCAGTTATAGTTGAGTCGACTCAAAGTCAATAACCGATTATCGGAAGGAAACCCTGACCTAGTCCAATTCATTACTCGTTGAGCGGCGGCGGAGTAGGAGGAGGAGTTGTAGACGGACACACTAACGACTGATACCCACCGCTCGGCACTCATATCCACACACTCTTTCTCACACACACCCACACTCAAAATAATAACGATACTTACGCACAAATACACTAACACTCAGAGTAAACATTTCCCATGCAAGTGAATCCATACACGGTACACACAGGCATAGCCGTAGCCAGGATATTGTCTTTCTCTCTCTTAGCCCATTTGAATGCATGTGTTAGACAAGGACAGAATCAAGGGCTGAAGTCACGTGACAGCCCCTATATCCATCCAATTCTAACACATGCGTTCAAATGGGCTAAGAGAGAGAAAGACAATATCCTAGCTACGGCTATGCACACAACACAGCACCAGTTCGCTGTACAATAAATCTTCCTCTCAGTTATACCGCTGCTGGCCGCGCGGCGCGTTTGCCTGCGCCGCACTGGCGCAACCAGGATCTCTTCCATCTCTCTTATTTCCCATTTGAATGTATAAGTAGGAAAAGGACAGAAAGAGGGGGTTTAATTCCGTTGTTCATCCTTGTCTAGCACACGTTTTTTAATGGAGAGAAGAGAAAGATGAAGAAACTCTCGTTGCACTGGCGCAACCAGGATCTCTTCCATCTCTCTCATTTCCCATTTGAATGTAAGTAGGAAAAGGACAGAAGGAGGGGGTTTTATCCCCTTGTCCATCCTTGTCTGACACACCTTTTTTAATGGAGAAAAGAGAGAGATGAAGAAACTCTCGTTGTGCTACTGCTGCGCCGTATGTGCCCGAGTATATTTATATTTATTTCCGCGACAGATTTCGAACAAAATTTATTTACTCCGTTCCCTAAAATACGGATTGTGTGCTGCGATGATGCGGTGTTGCCAAGTCTACTCTATATTTATTCATAATGTTCAGGGAAAAATAGAGATCCAGCGCAAAGCTTGCGACAGGTGTCCTGCAATTTTTCAGCTCGATTTTGTTTGAGACTCATCGAAGCAACCAGCAAACAGTCGTCTATACTGTTGCGTGATGGACATTTACGTTAAATCTTCTCATGGTTTCAATTAGAGTATTTTTTGCTTTTTTTACACAAAATAACGGTTTCTGTCGATTTATTTTAAAATCTTATCTTAAACAATTGAAATTTTGAATTCAAAGCAAGATTTCAGGTAGATTTTGATTAGAGCAATGTTTGCCACTCAACAGTGGGCGACTGTTGGCTGGTTTTGTTGAGCCCCCGAACAACAATGAACCAATTTTAATTGTTTCACTTCCATGACACGGGAAGCATAGCATGTACTGAGTCTATATTTGTCTCTGATGCACTGCTTAAGATATGACTCCATGATGGTCGATTAGTTCTAACTGTAGAAACCACGTTGCGCTGCTCTAAAAGTCAACAGGTTTTGGCTGAAATTGACGATTTTACGCAAAATGGTACAAATTTGAGGAAACGTTGGCACCTGCAATCTGGTGCATACCCTGAAAGATTCAAGCTGATACACTCACAAATAAAGCTGGGATATTGGAAATACGAAAAGTCCCAGAAGCCTCAATAATTAGTGCGAGTGAGGCAGATACGACATACTAGTATCACTCTCATTTACCCGCCATCACTAAGCTTATGGCGAAATGAATTTCCAATATTACGGCTTCAATTCTTAACTCTCAACCAATTTTGCTCATTTTGGGTTCAAAAAACCCAAAAAAATTACGCAGGTGCCGACGTTTTTGAATTTTTCCTTTTTCCTTTGTTTCCGATTTATATAAAATGTCAAAAACGCTAATCACCTCAAACTTGCACTACGAGCATCGGTTACCCCGGATTTTAATACCTCCTCACACGAATCAAAAGGCCTCCTCAGACAGACGATTCGAAATCCTTCCAGATCCCCGTTTGGACCCCCATGGGCTATTCATATACGTAGATATTTGAAGGGAAGTCCGCAAGATTTGACAACACTGGAAAATCGAGGAGAAAAGAGCGCAACCCGGAAGAAAATTGAGAGAAAGCCATATGTATGAAGGTGTAAGGGACCGGCGCACTATGGTCTGAGATCGTCAAAAAGTGGCCAAAAACCAGAAAGTGAATTTCCCATAAATTCATCATTTATACACTTTTATATACCAAATTCAATTACAGAGAACACTTTTAACAAGTAATTTAAACTTAAAAGTGTCACCATAAAGTCTTAAATTAACCTTAAAAGGTCGAAAACGATGAATTTAGATGACTATTTTTCACTGATTTTTGGCCACTTTTTTTCGATCTCAGACCATAGTGCGGCGGCGATGGAGGGGGGTGCAGAGGAAAGGGAGGGAGTTTAAGGGATGTTGGCGTTAATAAAATTTCGTTTTGTCTCGAGAGCACGAGCGTTGAGGAAAAAGAAAGAGAAAGAGACAGAGAGAGAGAGAGAGAGAGAGAGAGAGAGAGAGAGAGAGAGAGAGAGAGAGAGAGAGAGAGAGAGAGAGAGAGAGAGAGAGAGAGAGAGAGAGGAAAGATACGAGATTTAGTTGTTTGTCGAGCCGGTGTACTGAGCACGAGAAGCTTTACAAGAGTACGGTGTTGGTGTTATCGTTGTCACGCTGAAGCACGTATAGAGAGCCTGATTCTATGTTATTCCTATTCTATTGACGCTGGCTGGATCCTCCTTCCATTGGAGATGTGAAGAGGTCATTCAAAAAAAATGGAGCAAACAGAGGAGGAGAGAGATAGTTACGGTGAGAGGAAAATATAGAAATGTCGGTAAAACTTTGAAATTCGGTAGAGTTGAAGTGTAAAAAGTTGCGAAACTTACTTCGCGTTGAGCGCTTGTAGTTAGTATAGTATCCCTCCCTCACCCATTTCTTTTGTGTTATCTGTACAGTTTAAGTGTCCCCTTTAGCGAAGTTGGAGACGAACGAGACGAGATCGCGACACTGGCAGATCCAGGAAATTTCCCTTCTCTCTCTTTTTCCACTAGAGTACCTGTGTTAGAAAAGGATAGACCAGGGGCAGTCACGTGATCTTCGTCCTCTCTTCTATCCTTTGCTAACACATGCATTCTAATGGGAGAAGAGAGAGAAGGACAATAACTTGGATCCGCTAGGAATCTATCCTTCTCTCTCTTCTCCCATTAGAACGCGTATGATAGAAAAGGACAGATTAGGGGGCAGTCACGTGATTTTCGCCCCCTCTTCCATCCTTTTCTAACACATGCATTCTAATGGGAGAAGAGAGAGAGAAGGACAATAACTTGGATCCGCTAGGAATCTATCCTTCTCTCTCTTAACACGGAGAAAAAAATCTGGTTGAAATAAAGGAACGTATTATTAATAATGGGGTGAATAGAAATTCCTTTTAAAATAATAAGAATTCTTATTGATCCAACGATTCTTTCTTGTGATTCTTCTGAATCATCAGAACGTTCAGTTGGACCAATGATAATTCTCGTTGAATCAATAACATTTTTCATTATTTTAAAAGGAATTTCTTTTTACCCCAATTTCTTAATACGTTCCGTAATTTCAATCAGACATTTTTTTCTGCGTGATTTTCCCATTAGAACGCGTATGATAGAAAAGGATAGACCAGGGGCAGTCACGTGATCTTCGTCCCCTCTTCTATCTTTTTCCAACACATGCGTTCTAATGGGATTAGAGAGAGAAGGACAATATCTTGGAACCGCTAGTGAATCGCGAAGAGAGAGAATAAGCGAATGAAAGCAACATGAAACGGTGAGAAACCGTCCGTTTGGTATTTATTTACTGATGCTGGTGTCGATAAAATCTAAGCCATCGATGTGTATCAGCGATCAGCGCTTGTATCGGCACTTGCTCAAGCGATGCGCACAAATTATGCGCACAAACACCGATTAATGTTTTCTGATGTTTTCGGAGCTCGAGTAGCATTGTAGTAAAACATAGCGGGGTCTAACTCTAACAAGCTCCAACTTTAAGGCTCTAAAAACTACCAAAGTTCCCATAAGCCTCAACACGGAGAAAATTTTCTGATTGAAATTACGGAACGTAGGGAGAAATTGGGGTAAAAAGAAATTCCTTTAAAATAATATGAATTCTTATTGATCCAACGATTCTTTTTTGTGATTCTTCTGATCATCAGAACGTTCAATGGGCCTGTTGCCTACTTTTGCTACATTAATATAACTCATTGTTTCGAACGTAAAATTTGGCGAAAATAACGATGTGCACATTAAAAACTTTCAAAATCCACTCATTAACTCAGAAAATACCTTCCATTTCAAAGAACCCGCGCTACACTAGACACTATATCACCGACTTATAACTACATAGATGGAACCATCTCGTTTACGTAAACATTAACAGAACTTACAAACATTGGAACGTTTCGTTTAGATGCGTACATTTCTTGTATTTTTTTGTAATCTTTGATAAACCGAAAAGACCAGACAGCATATGCAGCCAATAGTCCATGTATTTAGAGGGAAATCCCATCATTTTGTAGTTACAATGTTGCTTACTTATCCACGGTGGTTCCGTCTATGTAGTTATAAGTCGGTGATACAGTGTCTAGTGTAGCGCGGGCTGTTTGAAATTGAAGTGATTTCCTGAGTTAATGAGTGGATTTTGAACGTTTTTAATGTCGGCATCGTTATTTTCGCCGAATTTTACAAATGAATCAAGGTTCTATATTGTTGTAGCAAAAGTATGCAACAGACCCATTGGACCAATGATAGTTCTGGTTGAATCAATAAGAATTCTTATTATTTTAAAGGGAATTTCTTTTTACCCCAATTTCTTCCTACGTTCCGTAATTTCAATCAAAAAATTGTCTCCGTGAATGAGTGCGGTGCGTGTGTAATTGAGGTAGCTACATACATAGTGTATCACTTTAAATTACAGCTGTTCTGTGTTAATTTAACCATTTCAAATAGCAAAACTAACATTTTTAAAGTGTTATCCATTCTTCTCACCAAGCAAATAGTTAAATTTAGCACCTATTTTGTCAGTGCATAGGTTCATATGTGCGCAATAACACATCGATACATCGCAAACGTCGAGCCACCAAAATCAAGTCTATAAACTCGATCGAGGGAGACCACCACAAAACTCAAGATGCTGCGGAGTGCGGGTGACTTGTAGTCTTGTAGTCGTAATCGCTCGACATGCCATCACACGCGCTTGAGACGGCATGGCACGGCCGCGGCGGCCAGAGACCCCGCGCAATTCGAATCGTTATGTTTAAGCGCCCAAGTTTTAATATTCAGCCGAAATATTATTGCGCTGAAAAGGCGCACGAGGCAAAAACAGAGAGCTGAGCCGCCGTCGTCTCTGGAGTCTCGAGTTATTAAATTTCGGTCATCACTTAAACAGATAAATTAAGAAACTTTAGAAGGGGAGGGGAGGGGAGGGGTAACGCCCAACAACGTGCGAGTGTGCGACTCTCGTCTATCACCCCCTTCTCAACCCCGGTCGTGCCTCTTACAACCCCCCCCTCCCCCCTCGTTGTACCCTAATAGTGGAAAAGGGAGTCTAACACCCCCCCCCCTCTCCAGGCATGGCGGAGAAGGAGGGATAAGATGATGACGATACACAAATTGAGCTTGTGACGAAAGCTGAGTGGGGAAAAGATTACAGTGTGACTTGCGAAGCGTGCTGGGTTGCCAGTATATAGAGACACTTAGAAAAAAGACAGCGCACTATAGCCGACCGGCGATTGTGGTGTCAAAGTCATATCCCCCCCCCCCCCCCCCCCCCCCCCGGAGATCGGGAATGGATGATGAAAACAGGAAGAGAATTAACTGGAGGAATATTTTAAAGGTAGAATATAAAAGGGACGTGCGGGGAATTGGGAAAGATTGGATTGTGGGACTGATGGAATACATTGTGACAGTAAGATTAAATTGATAGAGACGAAATAGATATTCATGCAGGAACTTTAAACTTGAGGATAGAAAAAGTTGAGATCTGGAGATAATCTCAAGGTTGGTCCGAGTAACCTTGAGATCTTCTTCAAATCTCAACATTATTCGACATTATTCCATTAGTTCTACATTCCAACGTTTCACAATTCCCCACTTACCTCATATCATCCCCGAATCTTCCCCCATTTGATCCTCATCCTCTTTTCATATTTCATGTATTTCAAATGACACTATTCCAGTCGAGGAAGTCTCGAGGAAAAGTCGAGGAACGAATTAAAATTCGGCCCTTACTGTTACTGACGAATCATAATGGGGCAGTTCCAAGAGTCTGAAATGTTGTGTTTTTTTATAAAGAAGATGATAGTACTTGATGAGCTGAGAACAATGGTGCCTTTGGTTTTTTCGTAAGTGCCTTGGTTTTGGAGATACACACACGTAAATTTGTAAAAAAAAAAATCGTGAGTGTAGTGACGTCACTACGCGAAATTCCCATTTAAAACAATGTATTTTGGGTCAAAATCTCATCTTCTGAACAATGGGACTTAATTAGAAACCAAAGGCATCTTTGTCCTCAGCTCATCAAGTACTTTCATTTTCTTTATAAAAAACACAACATTTCAGACCCATACAACTGCCCCATTGCTTGGCGGCCTTTGGATCGAAGAAGGAACTCTACACACCATAGCCGTACGTAGCCCAGAGCTGCCGATTTGCATAGATTTAATGACATTTTGAAATTCACCGATGATTCCACCGGTTGAGAAAAGATTACACAGTTCAATTCAGTGTATGACTGTAATGCACGTAAATACTCTGATCTGTAAGCTTTTCTCAATCGATGGAAACGGCGTTAAGTAATTAAAATATATACCGGTTGAGAAAAGATACAAGGCGCTAGTATTTTTGTGCATTACAGTCATACACTGAACTAAACTCTGTAATCTTTTCTCAACCGGTGGAATCTTCGGTGAATTTCAAAATGTCATTAAATCTACGCAAATCGGCAGCTCTGCCGTAGCCAGGATCTTGTCTTTCTCTCTCATTTGCCCATTTGACAGCATGCGTTAGAAAAGGACAGAAACAAACAGGGGCTGAAGTCATAAGGCAATCCCTATCTGCATCCTTTTCTAACACATGCGTTCAAATAGGGAAAGAGAGATAAAGATAAATTCCTGCGGCTACGGCGGTGCATTGTGCAACACTTTACACACGAAGTTGTAACGAGAGAAATTCGACAACAGAGCTAGAAGCATGCGAGAGAAGCGTTTTAAGTCATAACGCATACAAGCGACGAGGAAGGGAGGGCGAGAGAGAGAGAGAGAGAGAGAGAGAGAGAGAGGTGGAGAGAGAGGGAGAGGAAGAAAGGGGGCACGGGGGAGGATTCTAAAAACAACGGTTAATACTTCATGACATTTGCATGGCATTTGGGAGGAAATCGCTTAATACAACAACCGCGAACGTATTTACAGTTTTTCGCGTTTTCGCGTTTTCGTTCCCGTGAACCGTCATGGCGTGTAGCACAACACGTCATTTTCTGGTAGTCGGGTCTCGTCGGATGAAATCGCACTCAACATGTTGTAAACGCTCCGTCGATTAGTAGTTTTCGAGTGCATGTTTTTCAGTTGTGTGTACTCAGAGCTACAGTACAGGGTGTTCAGAAAAGTTGTGTTGAACCGCAATTGACTTTCATACAGTGGCATAAATACGAATAAAAAAAAAAGAAACAAGCGTCATATAAAAGCCCAGCAGAGATTGAGTGTGGAATAAACAAGAGATTGGGGGGGGGGGGGGTGTTTGGTCTAAAGGGGTTTCTCCACCTGCGAATTTGAAAGCGCAAATGGGGCAGTTGAAAGGGTCTAAAATGTTGAGTTTTTTATAAAGAAAATGAAAGTACTAGAGAGCTGAGAACAAAGATGCCTTCGGTTTCTCCTCAAGTCCCATTGTTCCGGAGATGAGATTTTGGCCCAAAATACATTGTTTTAAATGGAAATTCCGCGTAGTGACGTCACTACACACACGGTTTTATACAACTTTACTCATCTGTATCTCCGAAACTGGGACACTTAGGAAAAAACCAAAGGCACCATTGTTCTCAGCTCATCAAAGTACTATCATTTTCTTTATAAAAAACACAACATTTCAGACCCTTGCACCTGCCCCATTGACTGGATGAGGCATTGGGCTTCTTTGTTTTCGATACATCGGACTCGACCTATCGACTTCGAGGCAGCTCATTGGCTCAATTAGTTTATTCGCGCTTTTAAATTCGCAGGTGGAGAGACCCCTTAAGTCCACCGCGGAAGGAACCAAATTAGGGGTGCCACTTGTCCCAAACGAACGCAACGCTTGTCCTATTTGATCCAACACCTTTTTCGTAAAATTAACGAGAAAATTTCCGCGTGAAATGGAACGAGCCCTCACGTTCAGTTGCCAACTATTTTAGCCCCCCCCCCCTCGAAAAGTATTGTCATCGTGAAAAATGTGGAAGTAGGGGACTTTCCGTTTCTTCGCATTTGAGGTTCCCCTATGAGCTCAAAAATCATATTCTCAAAAAACGACTGTCTGTCCGTCCGTCCGTCCGTCTGTGACACAAATCACAATTTCTAACTCAATAGTGCATATGCATCAGAATTTGAATAACATTACGAGTAAAGCTATAAGAAACATTAAAAAACATTAAAAAATGTCCTCTGTTTTAATTCATGTTCTTATTTTAATCACCCTGTCATTTTTGATATCCGATAGCTATAGATTCGCGATATCGTAAATGGGGCTCTTGCAAAATTTTGCTATAGGAGATTGAAGAGTTGATTCTTACATAAAAACCTGTAAAAATAACGATGAATACACTAAAAGATCACGAAATTCACACTCAGAATCGAGCTTAATGGCGGAGAGACGAAGGTATCATGGGAGGTTCCTATCTAAATTGAGACATATCTCAGTGTTTCCGTAGAGAAACTGACATTATAGACAGGAATCTCCGATGATACCTGCGTTGAGCCGCCATTACAAACTTGCCGTTATAAGAGTTATGAGAGTTTATTATTAAATTTTTGACTCTCTCGTTGTGATTCCGTGATTTTCGCTGGTTTTAACATCAGATTGGACTATTCATTTGCTCACAGCAAAACTTTGCAAGAGCCCCCCATTGGCGTTTAATCATCGAAACAAATTTCTAATCCATCAAATAACAATGTTTTGGCAATTTTGACATTTTAACATTTTTACACATACCTCCGTCTCTGCGATTGTTTCAGAAGTGTTCTACAAGCATGACGATTAATTTTGCAACGATACATTTTGTCTATTCAAACGCATACTAAATATTGAACAATAGGGTGCGCAGTGGGCCCTCGGATTAGACATTTTTCAAAGCTTTAAATGGATAAAATTCAACGCTGTCACATGGAATTATTTCTACGACTCAGCTCTGTATTTACATACTATACGGGAAAAAAAGCAAAATTCAAATCAAAGCGACTGACCCATTTCGAAAAAAACAAACAAACAATGCAAATCGATTCACATTATGATTTTACGTTCAGCACCAACTCACTCTCGTGTACTCCAAGACACATCAGGACCCAATTCCACACAAACTCGAAACTCGCCGCGCGCAGTTCAAGTTTCTTTTCGGACGTCCCTGTACACCGCGCTCGATTCGGGCTAACACGAAAACATTTTTAGCGTACATGCGACTAATTTGAATACCAGATTTGAAAAGCACGCAGGACAGACGGGGAACTCCGGGAAGTATATTAAGGAAATAAATTCGGTTGAACAAGTGACCCGCCGAGACAAGCGGACAGAGGCTGGCTCATAAATTCATAGCCGCCGGCAAACTCGGGTAGGTCTCGGGAGTGCAGTTGAAATTGCAACCCCCCCCCCCCCGCTCATATAGTCTCATGTCTGCAATGCACTTATGACAGATTCTATTTGTGACCGAGTTTTTATCAAAATTAAATTCCTCCGCGCAACCTCTCCTCGCTCAAGTAGCCCCGGCTGCTTCTGATCTAGTGATTTCGGAACCGATTTTGACGTTTCGAACGGTATAGTGTTACATTACAGTATTTTAATTTGTGGACACGCAGGATTTGCCTGGATCTGGAATTGTGCCCCGACACATATTTAACACGTGACTTTGAGAGGCGTCCAAGTTGCCGACAGCTCAACAAGGAGAGGTTTGCACGCGCACGTCGCGCACGCATGCATGCACGCGCTGTCGTGTATCAACACCGTCGCGTGTTGTACCCAACACGCATCACGATTGACGAGCAGGTTTGGTTGAGCCAACCTGTATTCTTTCCATTTGAACGAATGAGAAACAATCGATTCTTGAGGGGATCATGGCCCTCCTGCTAATCGATTGTTCTTTAATACATTCAAATGGGAAGAATCCAAAATGGTCAGATTGTTGGATCCGCCTTTGGGTAGAGTTATACGGTGCAATTCATCTGGGGAGAAAAGGCGTACTGTACTTGCTAAACTTGATACTATTTTCTTATTTGATACCAAAATGTGCCAATGCACTATGGTTTGAAATCATCAAAAATTGGCCAAAAGTCAGAAAGTAAATTTCTCATAAATTCGTCACTTAAAAACTTTCAGCTTCAATTTTATGCACAGAGAACACTTTGAACACGTAATTTAAACTTAGAAATGACATAGACAGGTTTTAAGAGTAAGCGTAAAAACTAGAAAAAGATTATTTTTGATGCCTTTTTTTCATCGAGTTTTGGCCAGTTTTTTCTGATCTCACACCATAGTGCAATGAGGCAGTTCTAAGGTCCGAAAATGTTATGTTTTTAAAAAGAAAATCATAGTACTTGATGAGCTGAGAATAATGGTGTCTTTGGTTTTTTCCTAAGTGCCCCGGTTTTGAAGATACACACGTGTAAAGTTGTAAAAAATCGTATGCGTAGTGACGTCACTACGCAGAATCCTCATTTAAAACAATGTATTTTGGGCCAAAACACTGGCGCAACCAGGATATCTTCCATCTCTCTCATTTCCCATTTGAATGTATGAGTAGGAAAAGGACAGAAGGAGGGGGTTTTATCCCCTTGTCCATCCTTGTCTAACATACGTTTCTTAATGGAGAAAAGAGAGAGATGAAGAAACTCTCGGTGCGCTACTGGGCCAAAATATCATCTCCGGAACAATGGGACTTAAATAATAACCAAAAGCATATTTGTTCTTAGCTCATCGAGTACTTTCATTGTCTACATAAAAAACACAAAATTTCAGACCCTTGTAACTGTCCCATTCTTGAAAGACCTAAATTTTTGTGAGACCACACGAACGTCGTAGTTGGCTGTGAGTGACCCGATCAATGCAGTGGCGGCTCTTGATCAATCAATTTATCTCTTTACTCCCATTTGAACCTAAACAAAAGTATCGATTTCTAGCGGGTTCAATCTTACCCTCAGCGGATCGATACATTTCCGATAGGAACAATTAAGGCAGAGGCGTCGAAACCTCGCATTCACGATCCACTACTGTCACCTAACTCCTACAACGGCAACGGCTTCTTCGACTTATTCTAACCAGCGTATTGTAAAACAGGGTTGTAAGATTGAGGAAACAAAATCTTCAGACTGTCCATTTGCATCATCGTTAAATGTGAAGATTTAAGTTCGCAATTTAGCAACAGAGTGCGCTGCGTACCCTTAGGGTCCGGTAAGGTACTTAAAATGACTTACAAGTCATTACAAATCTCCTGCTGGCGGCTAGCGCACACAAGGACTTGCGGAGAATCCTTCGTTCCCATTTTAATCGTTTTTGGTCGCAGCCAATAAGCGAGATCTACGCATAGCCAACGACTCAGCCCTATCTCGCGGGCAAAAAATCAACTACTCTATACAGATCAAGCAAACAGAAAACTCAAGCGCAGCGAGCGATCAGTGTTCGCTCATTAGTGCGCTGAGCGCGTGGCCAGCGACCAACCAACGAGGAAACGGCAAATTATAACAGTGTACAAACACACGCTGCTGACCGCTGACGAGAGAGATCGCCGCCGGCTCCGCTCAGTGAGTCAAATTGCTGATTTTTCTGGACAAGACTTCGTTGTTGTTTTTTTTTTTTTTTTTTTATTATTTGCACATGTTTACACGGGCTACATAATGACACTAATGCTTACACACTATCTTACAATTTTTTTCCTACAATAATTTGAACTATTGCATACTGCTTTCGGCAGTTAATTTCTATTTGACTAGGTCCTAAATATTTACATCATATAGTACATTTATTTGGTATGAGATTAAAGGTCTCATCCTTTAAGAAAGCGACCTGAAGCCAATTCAAACGTCTTCCTTCGTTTGAGTCTTCTAGTCATTGTTTCATTGTCAAGCAAGTCATCAACTAGTGTACTTATTAGGATGCATTTCAAGGGCCATTTCATGATTGCCCGCCATTTTCATGATAACTTGCTTGACAGTATCTATCTCCAGGTCCCTATGTATATCAGCGTTTCTAGTATACCTAGGGGCATCTGTTATGATACTTAGTACTTTATTTTGGAACGTTTGAATTGGCCTCAGGTTGCTTTCAGCTGTGCACCCTAAGACTTCGTGATGATATTTTTTGAGACAGAACGTGTAATCCAACCGCTCAACAAAAACAGAGACCACACAATTTCCATTTGCACGGTGGACGACTTTATTTTTGGAGACTCAACAGTTAGTTTAGGGCAGGATTTGCCCATTAAGTTATGTATTTTTTTTCATGTAATTTAAATATAAAATGAACTCCCTCCAAGCAGGGTTACTGCTTGGAGGAAACTGAAAAAGAAACAAAAAAAACAAAAAAGCCAAATAACTTGGGAAACAACATCCCAATCGGTGCCTATGTTGATTGTTGACTAACGACCAAAACAGTGACGTTTCGTTCTTATTGGCTGTTGGCACTTAATATACCGTCTCCATAGATACCTGGCTGCTTCTTTGAGGTTAGGGTCGTCTTGGTATACGTACGATTATGGAGAATGAAATACTGGTGAAATTCAAAATCGTGAGTATTCCTCTCTAAATACGATTTTCAACTCTTCTACAGTTTCGGGGAAGTAAATAAGCCAAAAACTTTTTTGTCATTTTTACTGAACTTCAAAAACCCAACCAAATACTCAATAACGCCATAAGCGTTCCATGAGCTTACATATACCAAGACGATCCCTAACCCCACTTTTTTCAAAGAAGCAGCCGGGTATGTATAGAGACGGTATTGGTTGGCATCAACATCTTTGCTCAACAGTCACCATAGGAGCCGTTGGGCGTTGTTTTGTTGCAGCTCCAAAAAATCAAAGTTGCCACTAAGGGATCTTATGAGGCGAATTTTCGCGACAAACATATCCAACGAAATTATTCAAAATCATTGCCAACCTACCCATGGCAACACATGGATGATACGAAAATGGATTATTATTATTATTTTTTTTATATATATATATATATATATATTAAGATTAAAGTTGGCTAGTACATATGTAAAAGATGAATCATCTTTATATATATATATATATATATATATATATATATATATATATATATATATATATATATTATTATATATATATATATATATATATATATATATATATATATATATATATATATATATATATATATATATATATATATATATATATATATATATATATAAGTATAAAACAATTCTTAATTAGCCCACTAATATATATAACAACTTTAAACGGGATAAAGGCTATTATTAATCAATAAGACGGGACGTTTCGGGGTATCACAACCCCATTATCAACCGCGAAAAATAAAATAAAATAAAATAAAATAATTCACTTTTATTTTATTTTTTTTTTCGCGGTTGATAATGGGGTTGTGATACCCCGAAACGTCCCGTCTTATTGATTAATAATAGCCTTTATCCCGTTTAAAGTTGTTATATATATATATATATATATATATATATATATATATATATATATATATATATATATATATATATATATATATATATATATATATATATATATATATATATATATATATATATATATATATATATATATATATATATATACAACTTTTTTGGTGTTTTCAGGCATTGATGGAATCAATTCGATTTTCAATTCAAGTCTGGAGAGGTGAATTCAAAATCGAATTAATCCTATCGATGCCCCGAAAACACCTAAAAACACAATTAAGTTACCTCGAATAAGTGGGTTAGGTTGGTATTGTTAATCGTATTCGATCTCGAAAAGCTTATGGGCGAGATAGAGATTCATTGAATAAGATTGGTTTCAATCGACTGTGCGTCGCACGCCGTTCGAATCAATTCAAGCAGAGAAGGGGGAGGAGCGCGCGCGCACACACACACACACACACACACACACACACACGCGCGCACTCATTCATACATTTTGCAAGTAGTTGTACTCATCACGCACACTCTAACGCAGTTCTTTCTGTCTGCCGCGGTTCCTCCTACGACCTTAACGTTAACCCGAAGACATAATATTAACTCTGCGGTTCGCTCATCATACATTTTGTATGGATAGAGCACCGCGCTCAATGTATCTGCTCTGTTGCCAAATGTGACGAAAAAGGAATGAAACGACGGATCATTAAGTAAATAATCCGTTGAAATCTGGTTCACGCATTGATTTGAATGAGTTGATGATCTCGGCTCTTATTGGAATCCGATACATTTTTACGCTTGCTCCAAAAAATATTCAACAGAAAAGATCCCTGGTTAAAAATGTTCCAAGACCAATTTTCCATAAAAATCGATGTTAAAGAGTCAGTTGCTATGGATCAACGGCCCCATGTGCAAAAGATATGAAAACCCTTGAGGGCGATCGACTCCATTTGCCGAACTGAATCGATAGAGAGGTCACAAGGGGGGTTTTGGCGACATCACCTTTTTGACCATGTTAAAAGGCCTTTTCAGATGATCAAATTGGATCATCAAAAGTAGCCTCCAAGTGAACATCCGTTGATTTGGTGCGCATCATCAATCATAACACAAATACATTTCCCGCATCAAGATATACACAACATTTTTAAAAATTATGATGTTCAATTTGATTTCAAACTGCGCGCTCTTCGCCATACAACGGTCGATCACCGATCAACGTCGCGCGCCGCTCGGCAACATCGATGAATGCAATTTCCTATATTTACTGCGCTCGCCTCCTATTTGTTTTGTTTATACCCGAGCCGTGTTTACATTTTCTTTATCTTACTACTCTCCGTTGTGTTCGAAATGGAGCGCCTCCCCCTCCCCCTTGTTCCCTCTTACCCCCCACGAGAGACCGCAGCGTTCCTCCGTCATTTACATAAATATGCTCTCCGCCTGGATTAACCTAAGCGTCATCGCAGTCATTTTTCCACCCCCGCGGCATACATCCCCCGCCACTAAAATTTAACACTTGTAATTACGCGCTTTTCTTTACCCCCTCCCCAACCCCTCTTATCCCGTAACCTCATCCCGGTCTACCAGTAAACCTCTTCACGCTGTGCCTCAAGGTTTCCTCGCAGCTTTTACCTATAAAACACAAGACCTCGAGCAATTGTCTGGCAAGTGTCTTGGAAGCGTGACTTTTACCCTGAAGACGACAACGTTGCCATTTTAAGAAGAACTAACATAAGCGGACCGTGACCAAAAACAGTGGGGGAAGGGGCTAAAAAGTGATGATTTTTTTTTTTTTTACTATAATTATTATTTTGGCTTCTCAAGTCTCAAATGATCAAGTGATGACTTTTTCCTGATTTCTTGCCCCTCCGGACCTCCGCCCTAAAAAAGTAGGGGCGCGTTGCAAAGGAGTGCGTTTCTGCCAGATTCGTCAAGTTTCTTCTTATCCTGAACAGAGTATTAACCTATAAAGGGTGGATACATCAGGGATTTGTCTTTCTTATATACTGTTTTAGTAGAGCGATATATCGTATCGATTGCCGTCCGAGGGCCTCTGGTTCCAAACAAACTCTGATTCAATGCATTTTCCCCATAAGCGGATTTTTGAACGGAAATTTAGGTCATTAAATCAAACAATTAACGCGACCTCTTTGCGATTATGAATTCTAAGTCCTTGAAAATGCTTAATTTTGCCTGGTTCCACCCGTAAAACTGCTAAAATCAACAAGATATTGCAGATTAAACGGTGCGTTTGAAGGTTGGAATCACCCAAATGTTATTGTTGTTGTTGTGGAATTGGCGGGATTTCGGGCGATTCTAACCTACAAATGCAACATTTAATCTGTAATATCTTATTGATTTCGGCAGTTTTAGTCAAGGAACCAGGCATAATTAAGCATTTTCGAGGACGTAGAATTCATAATCCCAAAAAGCTCGCATTGATTGTTTGATTTAATACCCTAAATTTCCGTTTAAAAGTTTGCTCATGGGGAAATTACATTGAACCAGAGTTTGTTTGGAACCAGAGGCCCTCGGACGGCAATCGATACGATATATCGCTCTACTAAAACAGTCTATTCTCTCTCTAGTCACTTGAACACAAGGATGTGCTAGAAAAGGATATAGAAGAAGAGTCCAATAGCCATCATACATAACTTTAGCCCATATCTCATCCGTCCTTTTCTGACGCGCACGCGTTCAAATGGGAGGAGAGAGAAAGAGAAATTCTTGTACATGCCTATGAAACTTACGAAGAACGTCCTCAATAGAGAACGTTGCATTATAGGCTGTGGGACTATATTTCATTCCGAATTTTGATCACACGTTGAAAATCGGATAGGTTAATTATCGGGTCATTGTACTGGATTGCATGCATAAGATGGCGTTATAGCCGCCGTTGGTCAAATCCTTGGCCTCAGTTTTAAATCCAGCCAAAGCCAGCCAGGCCAGCCCGCCAATTGTCATGACTGCAGTCAAACAGGATTATGAATGCTCTCAAAGAGTGCACGTGGGCATTCATGTCAAGAATCTCTTAATCGGTGATATTTTCTAGGATCAACTACCAAGGAACGAGTTGTTCTCCTTTGAGAAACGATCAATGTTTTGACTGACATTGGAGAGCTTCTGAATAATATCCGAGCGTGCTGTTGAGTTCCGGATGGTTGAATCAGACGAGCTTCTTCAACACAGAAAAACAGAAAGAAAAAAAAACACTTTGGTAGCGCTGAAAAAATTTGGTTGAAAAATTACCCAGCAGAAGACTGTTAGCTGAGCCAACCAATTCTTGGGTTCACCCATGCAAAATCTCTTTGAATAGGCGTACAAAACCTTTGGTTAGCTCTACAAAAGTCTTTGGATGGGTTATTTTTCTATAACAAAGGTTTCGTCAGCGCTACTAAAAATTTTACGAATTTTTTTTTTTTTTGGTGAAGGTGCACGGAAAAAAATATATATATATTTGGGGCCATCAGAATTACTTCTACGTAATAGTTAAATGTAATTCGCGTATCCTTAACTAGATTTCTGGTAATATTCAAAATACATTTATCGTTGAAACCCAGAAATATCTTCACAGATACCAGAATCACATTTAAGTTTAACTATTACGTAGAATTAATTTAATTTTTAATTAATTTAATTCTGGTAGCCCTAAATATAAATTTTTCTCCGTTTGATTTCAGGATTTCCAGGCAAAACTTAAACCACTAGATAGGGGACTGCCACTTGAAGTGATGACCGTGCAAGGTTCCGTCTTTTTGAAGGTCATATAAACATAAAATTGTAATTTACTGTATTACATCTGAACGCATAATTTGAAGTCATACAAAAGAAAGCTTGAAAACAATCAAAACCTCCAACACTAATAAAATTCCCTACATTATTTCATTCCCACATATAACTAAACAAAGCAATTTTTTTTTGGACTAAGCCCAAGATTTCCAGTCAGGAAGTTTGCGAATCAACAAATAATGCTATTCAAAAGTTATAGAAACACTTATCACTCCGATGAAAATAAAGAAAAAGAAAAAATGAATGAAGGAGGAAGAGGAGGAAAGAGGAAAAATACAGAAGCAGTAAAAAGTGCACTGAGATTTGTAAAGGACACTTGCATCCTCTGTGAAGTCAACAACCTTTGAGTAAAACGACTATATTGGAGAGGAGTACAATAGAAAAACGGGGAGAGAGAGAGAGAGAGAGAGAGAGAGAGAGAGAGAGAGAGAGAGAGAGAGAGAGAGAGAGAGGGAGAGACAGGGAGAGAGAGAGAGGGAGAGAGAGAGAGAAAGAGAGAGAGAGGGAGAGAGAGAGAGGGAGAGAGAGAGAGAGAGAGAGAGAGAGAAAGAGAGAGGGGGGGGGGTGTGGCTGAAAATTTATGTTCTCACATTTGGGAAGAGCCCGAGTGAGAAAGAGGGGGAACGCATCCGAATAGATAAAATGAAGTCAGAAAAGTTGGTAACAACAATAACAGGGAATGATAAACCGGAAATATTCAAATTAGCTCAACGAAATATTGGAAGTCAACTTTTATATAAAGTTCAAAGACCGTGGTGCAGCACAAGCTGTGCGAGTGCGAGCGACATATTCTAGGATTCACCCGGGGGAGGGGGAGCGGGGAGGGGGGGTGCGGGGAGGAAGAGGAGCGAACCAAACTAAAAACATGGGGAAGCTGAGAAAATGGGGGAGTGGAATGAAAGAAGAGGGGGAGAGGGGGGAGGGGGTTTGAATGCTGAGGGGCTGAGATCTGGGAACTTATATACAGAGCTGTTGATATTTAGATCGCGGGGTATCAGGGCACGAAGTCGAAGTTGGGGCTCCGAAGAGGTCATAGGTCATCGCGGTGAAGTCGATTGTTGAGATGAAGTGGGTGATGCACTCGCGGGACTCAGCTCTCTGCAGCAGCAGCGGTGTGGAAACCACCGTTGCCGACGATTCGATAATTTTAATGGTAGAGCATCCACCTTGGAGTTTCAAAAAAAAAAAAAAAAAAAAAAAAAAAAAAAAAAAAAAAAAAAAAAGAACGTTTGGATATTAATTTCAAGGAGGTCGGGATGACATGTAACTGCTCACCATCCATCGGATGCTTACATGAAAAGGCCTCTTGAAACGATCAAATTGGATCATCAAAGTAGCTCTCAAGAGGGCATGAGGTGATTAAGGCGTACCAGTCACGGTTATAGTTTGGCGGCCCAATCGTCCACAACGGCGAATGACATCAGGTCAGTCAACTCCTTAGCTTTTGGCTATAAGGTAGGCCACATAACCTTCAATGCTTAGATTCGTTATGATATGATTGCGCGTCAAGGCTGCCGTTTTGCGTATATAATCAATGCTATTTTTCTATTCACCGATGATTCCACCGGTTGAGAAAAGATTACACGGTTCAGTTCAGTGTATGACTGGAATGCACGAAAATACTCTGATCTGTAATCTTTCCTTAATCGGTGGAAACTCCGTTGATTAATTAAAATAGCCGCAAGTTTTTCAAAGTCACCGACGACTCCACCGGTTGAGAAAAGATTACAGATACGAGTATTTTAGTTTATTACAGTCATGCACTGAACCTGAACTGAACTGTGCAATGTTTTCTCAACCGGTGGAATCATCGGTGCATTGAAAAATAGCATTGATTATACGCAAAACGGCAGCCCTGTTGCGCGTAGCCTACCTCCAGGAGTCGTCCGACATTCCTTTCGTCCCAAAAAGTACCGTCAGCGAATGAAATAATGTCAGTCGACTCCTTAAATTTTGGACGAGATAGGCCACCTGCACCACAAATAGATATTGCAGGTAGTCTACCTCTAGGAGTCATCTGACATTCCTTCTGTCTCCCACTGCACAGCATGGGCGGATTCAGGGAATTGTCTTTCTCTCTCTCCTCCCATTTGAAAACGTGCGTTAGAAAAGGACAGATTACAGAAGAGGGGGCCAAAGTCACGTGATGGCCTCCTCTGCTGTCCTTTTCTAACACATAAGTTCAAATGAAGGGAAAGAGAGAAAGACAATTCCCTGAATCTGCCCATGCTGTACAGTCGGCAATCTTAGATTTAGGATGAGGTACACTGAGAAAAAAGTGGCTGTTAAAACTGTAAGAATAGAACCATAGATGTGTTTCGCCTCATTCCAATCATAAGACCTATCGTTGCAATAGTCGGCGCGCTTGAATCTACACGAATTCCGATTGTCTCTATGGAATTCCGATTATTTCCATGGGAAATGAAGCGCAGGAATATCCGATCGGAAAATTGATTGAAACAATCGGAAATTTTTCTCAGTGTAGGCCACCTGCAACACCAACAACGATGGCATTAAGCATTGTAGGTGGCCTACCTGAGCTAAAATCTAAGGAGTCGACTAACATTATTCAATTCACCGATCGCAACGTACCAATGGTTTTTTTTTTTTTTTTTTTTTCTTTCTGTAATACTTGTACACATCTAATACGAATCACTATGAAGTATAAATGCATTTCATTTATTTATGGCAGTAGTTTTTGCAATCCACTCATTGTCAGCGCGTCGAGCGGGGACCACACATCCGATCCCGGCTGGCATCGCTGGAGACGAATGCATTAGCGGGAGATCGGGAAGAACCGGGAACCAAACCGACGGGATCAAAAGATGAACCGGCGATAAAACCGGATTCGGATCCAACATCCAGACCAGACTTCCAGACAATAGATTCCGAAACTGTCGCTATGTTGCGCTGCCCTACCCCTACCTCTGCTTCTGCTCGCAGCCAGTCGGATCCGATGCGACGCAAAGTCCATCGGCCACTTGTGACTTGTCCCTCTCACCATCGGCGGATACAGACATCTGTCTCTCTCTCTCTCTCTCTCTTTGCTCACTTAAACACACGTGTTAGAAAGAGATAAGACAGGGGGCACACACTCGACTTGTGCCCCTATCTCTGTCTTTTTCCACCATGTGTGTTCAAATGGGTGAAGAGAGAGACAGACTAATTCCTGGATCCGCGAGTGCCTCTCACTATAGAGTTCGTGAGTGTGATGGTGTGAGTGGGTGATGTCTTTTGTCTTCTCAAAAACACGCTCCTTTTTTTTCTATTTTTTTTCTTCTTCTTCTTCTTCCAGTGTGACAGAGTGCTCTGCGAGTGTGCCTTATGCGTCACACTTGTGTCACACACTCACACTGCACACGTCCATTTTTTTTTTCATCCTTAATCCGCCGCATGGCTTCAGTCGCATGCAGTAAGGTACCATTCTTCCCTCCGTGGCACAAGTCCACACAGAATCCACTTCCACCTGCAACCGCTGTCGCACATAGGTGAGGGTAGAGTCCCTATATATGAAAGAGTCAAGACACGTGAACAGAAGTCAGGAAGAAAAAGGTGTCTGAGGAGCCTGGAGGCGCGCCTCTTGTTTACATTTTTATCCAACTATCCTCCCGCCAAAGATTACTTATACATGTATTCGTGTGGAAGTAATCTTTGTTAGGTCAACATAACCTCCAATACCCGTTGGCTTCACTACCTGTTTTAAAAGTAATGCGTGAATTATATTCTGTTCTGAACACATTTTCATCAATGGGGCTATTGCACACTTTTGCTACGAGCGATTTAATAGTCGATTATGGCGTAAAAACCTCAAAAAATAACGATGGTGACACTAAAAACTTCCAAAATCCACTCCTAAACTCAATAAACGCAGTTACTTGCGCGAGCGTAATGGTGGCCGAAGGCACTAACAATGGGAGATTCCCATCTAACAATTCTGAAACTCCATCAAGAAGTGACCAATAAGAGACTACTTTCATTTGACACCAGTGTCACTAGGTGTTGCGGCACCATTCATCGGATGTGGATCATCACTCTGATGACTAATTACTCTATGAGTCATCCTTGTCAGCATAGAAAGAGTGACGAAATTAAGATAGGAATCTCCCATTGTTAGTGCCTTCGGCCACCATTACGCTCGCGCAAATAACTGCGTTTATTGAGTTTAGGAGTGGATTTTGGAAGTTTTTAGTACCGCCATCGTTATTTTTTGAGGTTTTTACGCCATAATCGACTAATAAATCGCTTATAGAAAAAGTGTGCAATAGCCCCATTGCTAATTCATTTTTCATCAGTACAAGCTAAAAATGCCGAAAGTTTCCTCAAAGCTGGGCAGCGGGGAAGGTGGTTCCATGAAGATGTAAACAAGAGGCGCGCCTCCAGGCTTCATAGACCCCTTCTTCTTCTTCACTTTTCAGCAGCCAATCAGAGATGGAACCTCGTATGGCGAGACTCTTTCATATATAGGGACTCTAGGTGAGGGCTGAGGAAACCGACAAACAGGCGGTTCGTGAAATTTGGCAACAGTGTCCTCCTAGCATTTAACCAATGTAAAAGAATCGATTCTCCCGGAGGCTGTCAGCCTCCTCAAGAATCGATTCTTTTGCCTAAGTTTAAATGGAAAAATTGCATGGTTGCCAAATCGCACGAGCCGCCACTGACGTGAAATTCGGCCACTATGTTTTACGCCATTTATTTTAAGGTGATTCCTCACCTGCTCGAGGTGAAATTTTCGCTCGATAGATAGCGACACTATGGACGGTTTTAGTGCGAAGTCAACGGATAGCCCACAATCACAACAATGCACTCATATCGATCGCAATCGGTTGTGACAAAACTCGCGTAGTGATCCAAACTATCCCACTCACTCTCCCGTGACCCCCATGTATACCCATCTCTTTCTAGTTTCGAAATTCGTACATATACAGGGCCTTGTTTTACGACATATTATCAAGATAACAATGAAATGCCTGGAGTAATTCATACCAGCCAAAAAATTTCACACAAAATGTCTCTACATACGATTTTTGAAATTAGAGTGAGATGCAGTACATGGGGGTACGTGAGAGCAAGAGAGAGAGTTTGTATCTGTTTGGAACGCTCATCGCCGGATGCGACTATTACTAAAACCCTCCATTTACTTGTTGAGAATGTGACTTAAAGGCATGTATTATTTTTCCTGAAAGCATTCATCGAAACAAGGCGTCCTTACATAGGGGCTGAGTTGGTTTCTACTCAATTGTTTTAGCCAAATTTCAACAAGATTGATACCAGATTGACGGAAAATTCAACCACCTAAATGTCGGCAAAATATTGAGCTATGTCAAATGTTACATGATAAAACGCCCCTACCCCCATAGCCTAATATTTTACTAAAATTTCGGTGCTTGATTCCTCCGTCAATTTGGAACCAATATTAAAAGTTGAAAATTATTTGAAATTTGACTAAAAATTTAGTAAGAAACTACGCAGTTCCTGTAGAGATGCCCTTCTTGACCAAGGCTTCCGGGGAAAAAATTATAAGCCTTCACAGTCACATTCTCAAGAACTAACTAGTGGCACTATCTATTAAGACAGAAGAGGGGGGGGGCTAAAACCTAATTATTTTTTTTTAAAAAAACGCCCAACATTTCTTCGAAAAACCCCTTAAATATTTGGCCGAAGGGGGGGGGGGCTGAAACCCCATTCTCGGATCCCCGCCTGAAAAGAATTTTGTTCACTGTGGGCTCTCGACATGATAACTTTCAACAGTTTGAAGAGAGGAAAGGAAAAGGAGAAGGAAAAGGAAGATAGTGAAAGAGAGAGAAATAAAGAGAGAGGGAGAGTGCGTGGGTGGAGGGAAAATGAGCCCAACTGCTCGAACGACGTAACAAACCATGGACGTATAGAGTGAACGCAAACGTGGTACGTGTGCCACGCACCGTCAAGGTAAATAATTTTCTTGTGAGCTGCGACTTTTGGTCCTCCGGGCCGGACAGAGCGACGTGGGGGGGGGGGGGGGGGGTCAGTCTGCAGCGCGCAAGGCACGGATAAAGGTGAGATAAAAAGACGAAGCGCAACGCAACTTAACAACGTAAGCGTCATAAACAAGTGGCGTAAAAAAAACAAATCGGCTACCTGGACTCTGGAGACTGCGAACTTTGGTGTGCGTGAGAAAGCAATGTCAGAAATGTCAACGTCTAATGTTATACAAGTGTTTCCTCCAGTCAGAGAATAATAATTACTATGCTTCTTCTTTTCTCACTGCCCTTTTTTCTTAAGTGCATATTTTTAAGGTGTAAATGACTGCAGCTGCTTAGTCACCTTATAAATAAACGTATTGTACCATGGCTTTCAAAAAAAAGTATCCTGTTAGCAAATTTCATTTTTTCATTCCTCAGATGGTTTTCAGATATTTCAGAGTTTCATACAGTTGCCATAAGAAAATGTGCCTCAAAACATTTAAAGATTTAGTGCAAATTTTTTCATATTTATTATTTCAGCTCACCGAATGATTTCCTAAAAAAAATACCATAACGGTTCTCATGCAAACTTGCTACATGTGATTGAAGAGTTGATTCTTGCATAAAAACCAGTAAAAATGCCGATGAGTAAGTACATTAAAAAATCACAAAACTCACTCTCGAAATCAGGATTGATTGCGGAGCTACGCGGGTATCGTGGGAGATTTCCTATCTAGTTTGAGACTATCTCTGTTTTTCCGTAGAGAAAGTGACGAACTAGACAGGAATCTCTCATGATATCTGCGTAGCTTCGTCATTACTATCTTGCCCAAGGTATGTGTAAATCAGTGGCGGCTCGTACGATTTGGCTACCATGCTTTTTTGCCATTTAAACCTATGCAAAAGTATCGATATCTTGGGGGTGCATTGCATCTTCTGAGGATCGATTGTTTAACATAAATTTAAATGGAGGGACTACACTGTTGCCACATTGCACGAGCCGCCACTAGTGTAAATCATGATATTCGCCGCTTAGGTCGTCACGATTGCTAGCGGACGATGACGTACGCTGCGGTCAACTCCCATATTGATCAAATGGGAGAAAAGTGACTACGGAAGCTGGTCAACCCTGGTCAATGGAGTTTGCGCTTCGCTTTCTTGCGGGAGCGGAACTGCTCATACCTGGTTTCATTTTACCTTAGATCTTGCCGTTAAATCTGTTCTCTGAGTTTATTCCTGAATTTTAGGCTTTTTAAGAGTGATTTTCGAGATTCTCGCTGGTTTTTAAAACATCCGATTAAGGGATTCATAGCTTGTGGCAAAACTTTGCAAAAGCAACATTCAGATCCTTGCAACTGCATCAATTCTAGAACTATACCCACACGGAGAAAAAATTATATTTGGGGCTACCAGAATAACTTCAACGTAATCGTTAAACGTAATTCTGGTATCTGTGAAGATATTGCTGCGGTTTGAACGAAAAATGTAATTTGAATATTACCAGAAATCTAATTAAGGATACGGAAATTACATTTAACTATAATGTAGAAGTATTTCTGGTAGCCCAAATATAAATTTTTCTCCGTGCAGAGTATATCTCTCTAGCTTGCTCAGTATACACATTTACCAAAAATTATTACAAGCATTCGTCCCACGCATTTATTGTCCTCTCATTCCATCTTTCTGACCCCCCTCCAAATCCCCCTCACCCCCCCCCCAAATTCCCCTTCTCCTTCTCACCCCAACCATCACTCCCTTTCCCGCTCTTTCAATCCCACAATCCTCATTCCCTCTCATTACCCTTTCTTTATCTCTCCCGCGCCTTCTTATTTCTTGTCTGGGGCCGAATATGCCTCCGAGTGTCCAATCAAAATACCAATTACTGCCGTCAATCTCTCTCTCTCTCTCTCTCTCTCTCTCTCTCTCTCTCTTTCTAGCTCTCTCTCTCTGTCTAGCTCTCTCTCTCCCTCTCTCTCTCTCTCTCTCTCTCTCTCTCTCTCTCTCTCTCTCTCTCTCTCTCTCTCTCTCTCTCTCTTTCTCTTGACACTACCATTGAGGCACCGCGCCGCATTATATTGTGACCGCCATTCAAAGCTCATTGTGTTGTGGTGGTTCATTCATAAAGGGGAGAATTATTCCGTGACATCTGATTCCGGTGTTGTCGGGCTTCGGTCTTCGTCATGTCTCGTCGTGTCAGGGTCATTCGGGGAGATCCTGGAGGAAACCCTTCTCGATGGCGCACTAAGAAGCGCAGTTCTTCTCTCTCCTCATGCATTTGAATGCATGAGTTAAAAAAGGATGGAAGAGGTGACGAAAATTACGTGACTGCTCTTGATCTGTCCTTGTCTAATACACGCGTTCTAAAGGGAGAGGAGAGAGAAGGATAGATTCCTGGATCCGCCGGTGCTCGCTGGTGACGTGAAAGGAGGAGATCCTGTAAGATGCCGGAAAGGTGGCGGTTCTGAAAGTGAGTGGTTCTACAGACATTTGCGCTACCAAAACAAACATTAACTTTAAACATTTTCTCTCAAAAATCTTTGAAAATTTTGTTAGTTTGCCTCGATTTTGATCGCTGACATCGAATTTGATACCTTTTGGAGCGAATCTTCATTAATTCCTCTTGAATCTAGCTTTCCTAGAACATAACCTCAAATTCATCAAAACACTAAGTATTTGGGAAAAATTCACTTCTAAAGAGGAAAAGTGAATGGAAATAGCTTTCAGAGGGCTTCGTCATTGCTTTCCAGAGCGTACACGGTTGCAATTCTGCACTTTTAATGAAGCTTTTGAGACCTTTTATCTTGTTCAGCTAATAGTAGCGCTCAAAGTCTTAGGTAGCGCAAATGTCTGCAGAACGTAAAATCCGCGGTTCTGAGCTTGACGTGTTCACATTGTAAGTAATGGTACGCATGATGATGTCGCCAGCAAAAAGGTCAAAAGGGTAAACGCCAGTTCGACTCTTCACGGAGAAAAATTTCTGGTTGAAATAAGGGAAAGTATTATTAATAAAGGGATAAAAAGAAATTCCTTTTGAAATAATAAGAATTCTTATTAATCCAACGATTCTTTCTTGTGATTCTTCTGAATCATCAGAAAGTTCAATTGGACCAATGATAATTCTCGTTGAATCAATAAGAATTATTATCATTTTAAAAGGAATTTCTTTTTACCCCAATTCCTAATATATGTTCCGTAATTTCAATCAGAAATTTTTCTCAGTGTTCCGAGAAAATCCTTACATATCTCTTACAAATTTATGCCACACAGCAATACAGAGGGTCAATTCCATGGGCGGCGCGTGGGGTCAAAAAGTGGGGGGCTAAAAATCAACAGTTTTTTCTTGTTTTTGTTTTTGTTTTTTTTGTTTTTTGTTTTTTTTTTTTTCTTTCTTTTTTCTTTCTTTCTTCACTTTTTTCAAAATAAAGTTTGACGCAGGCGGGTAGGGGATAAATAACCATTTTTTCTTTTGGAACACTTGTAATTCTGACTTGGAAAGGGCTAAAATTTAAAAATACTGAAAATTTGGACTAAATAGAGACTTGAAACAATTTGGTTAGGAAAATTTTTGAAGAATATAAACAAAAGGTGACAGTCTCGTTTCCTTAGTGACTGACTTCTGAATGAAGCAGACAGATGGCGATGAGAAATTGATAACGTTTTTCCATTATTCTTTTTCTCTTTTTCTTTCTTTTTCCTTTTCCCCTTTTTTCTTTTTTTCTCGTTCAAAAATTTTTTTAGCCCCTCGTGCCCAAAAAAGTGGGGGGCTATAGCCCCAATAACCCCTTATACGCACCGCCTATGGTCAATTCTGATGTCGAATCATTTGAAAATAACGTTAAGAACGATACAAAGCTCCATAAATGAATCACTTTAGCCTAATGGGGCTCTCGCTAACTTTTAGTACATGGGATTGAATAGTTAAGTCTTGCGTGAAAACAAGAGAAGATGTCGATGAGCATACACTAAAAGCTCACGAAATTCACTCACAGACTCACACAATGACTTTAAAGCTCAAATCATGGCGGAGCTATGCACTTGCAGGTTGCAGATATCATGGGAGATTTCTCTATAAGTTGGTACTTCCCTCTATGTGTTTCTATACTATATGTATAGAGAGATGGGAGTCAAACTATGTAGACGGGAATTTCCTGCGATACCTGCCACTGGCGCAACCAGGATCTCTTCCATCTCTCTCATTTCCCATTTGAATGTAAAAGTAGGAAAAGGACAGAAAGATGGGGTTTTATCCCGTTGTCCATCCTTGTCTAACATACGTTCCTTAATGGAGAAAAGAGAGAGATGAAGAAACTCTCGTTGCACCAGGATCTCTTCCATCTCTCTCATTTCCCATTTGAATGTATAAGTAGGAAAAGGACAGAAAGATGGGGTTTTATCCCCTTGTCCATCCTTGTCTAACATACGTTTCTTAATGGAGAAAAGAGAGAGATGAAGAAACTCTCGTCGCACTGGCGCAACCAGGATCTCTTCCATCTCTCTCATTTCCCATTTGAATATAAAAGTAGGAAAAGGACAGAAAGATGGGGTTTTATCCCCTTGTCCATCCTTGTCTAACATACGTTTCTTAATGGAGAAAAGAGAGAGATGAAGAAACTCTCGGTGCGCTATTGATACCTGCATAGCTCCACTAGCTTTACTCTTAAACGGAGAAGCTTATACGTAGGTGTCATGGAGGATTCCTGTCTAATTTGTCAACCTCTCTATAGAAACACTCAGAGTAAAACCTCGAATGGGTCTGTTGCACACTTCGGCTACAGCGTTTTAAAGTATCAATTCCTATGTAAAAAGCCGAGAAAATAACAATGGCAGCATCAGAAAACACTAAAATTCAGTATTAAGCTCACAAATTGCGAAGAACACTAGACACTATTCACCCCTGTATCTTTCCACCACGTGCACGATATTTCGCGAAATTAGCGCGGCACATTCAAATAATCACGGCCGACTGTCATCACAGCTGACTTCCGGCCGTGATTATTTGAATGTGCCGCGCTAATTTCGCGAAATATCGTGCACGTGGTGGAAAGATACAGGGGTGAATAGTGTCTAGTGTTCTTCGCAATTTGTGAGCTTAATACTGAATTTTAGTGTTTTCTGATGCTGCCATTGTTGTTTTCTCGGCTTTTTACAAAGGAATTGATACTTTAAAACGCTGTATCCGAAGTGTGCAACAGACCCATTAAATGGGAGTTGCCCAAGGAGTTTGCATGGACCATACAACGCCTTAAACTTTAAAGTAACTTCGTGAGTTTGTGAGTGCAATGGGGCTATTGCACACTTTTGCTATAAGCTATTTAATAGTCGATTATGGCGTAAAAACCTCAAAAAATAACAATGGCAGCACTAAAAACTTCCAAAATCCACTCCTAAACTCAATAAACGCAGTTATTTGCGCGAGCATAATGGTGGCCGAAGGCACTAACAATGGGAGATTCCCATCTAACAATTCTGAAACTCCATCAAGAAGTGACCAATAAGAGACTACTTTCATTTGACACCGGTGTCACTTGGTGTTGCGGTATCATTCATCGGATGTGGATCATCACTCTGATGACTATTTACTCAGTGAATCATCCTTGTCAGCATAGAAAAGAGTGACGAAATTAAGATAGGAATCTCCCATTGTTAGTGCCTTCGGCTACCATTACGCTCGCGCAAATAACTGCGTTTATTGAGTTTAGGAGTGGATTTTGGAAGTTTTTAGTGCCGCCATCGTTATTTTTTGAGGATTTTACGCCATAATCGACTATTAAATCGCTTATAGCAAAAGTGTGCAATAGCCCCATTCGGAATTTTCAGTGCGCTCACCGTAATTTTTGCTGGATTTTACTTAAGAATCAACTAATCAATCGCTTGTGGCAAAAGTTAACGAGGGCCCCATTGAAACCAAGGTATACGGAGAACAGGTATGGACAACACTCGACTCAGGGGGCGTGGCCACTTGGGAAAAAGCGACTTCGCCGCCATCTTGTCTCCTATTTACACCGTGTATTATTTCGCATTGTTGTTTGTGGTTAGGCTTGAAGGGGAATTTTATCTAAAGCAATACTTTATTTATTTGAACAATGCAATGTAAT
Source organism: Trialeurodes vaporariorum (assembly GCA_011764245.1). NCBI lineage: Eukaryota > Metazoa > Arthropoda > Insecta > Hemiptera > Aleyrodidae > Trialeurodes > Trialeurodes vaporariorum. Next base: position 49,849,281 of record VMOF01000013.1, on the reverse strand, counting down.
TTTTATCTTTAAATGTTAATGTTGTGACTATAGAATGGATTAACATCATCAATTACGTTGTTCACTTTCCTTTTCAAGATGTGCAATCTAAGTTTGAATCGCGCGGTCAGAAAAATGGCCGCGGAGTCGCTTTTTTCACAACCAATCAGAGCCAACCTCAGAGTGTTGTCCAAACCTGTTCTCCATATACCTTGCATTGAAACTGGCAACTATGTATCCACGTGTACTTGTAGGTGGTGACTGGTTATAGACATTGAATGGGATTCTCTTTTGTATTCTCCATAATTTTCTTGATGATGATGTTTTACCAACATGCGGTGAGAATCTCCTCAACGATGAATGGATATTCGCGGTTTTCCGACCCTCTATGCGGCAAAAGTTTGAAATGATTCCGCGTCCCCCGCAAATGACGGATGCGAGCAAGGTATGGGACACACCTTAAATATTGGATGTGATTGGTGCAAAAACATCACATCTATATTGTGAAATATATTGAAGAAATGTCATTTTTACAACCATATCGGCTCAATCGCTGAATTTTTACTATACCTAAGCTTCACACGCCACACTATGGTCTGAGATCGTCAAAAAGAGGCCAAAAATCTGAAAATAAAGAGGTTTATTCAAAAAGGCCGTTTTTGTGACCCCCTCGCGGGTGTATGAAAATTTTAGGGGTGATAGAACTCGTCGTGGGGAGTCTGAATCTGGGCTTGGAATTTCTGTAGCCCCCCAGGAAGCGGTGTTGCCAAGCTTCAAAGTTGACGTCGTTTTTGGGTCATAACTCTTCAACGAATAAAGATATTGACCTGCGGTTTGTTTTAAACGATAGGAAATAAAAAGTACTGTAATTTGCATACCTAATTTAAAGGTTTTAAACGATTTTTGTTCAAGTTATGGCGATTTTTCGTTTTTAAAGACTCTTAAAAAATGACGTTTTCAACATTTAAAAATACTGCGCTCCTGCAGATCGATATACACTTTAAGTGCAAAAAAAACTAGATTTTATGCCCTTTCGAATGGCGCAAACCGCGATCTGGGGAAATCATTTGTCTTTGAGCTACAGCCGCTCAAAGTTGCCCCGACAAGCCCCCTGGGGGTCCCCAGGGAAGCTATCTCAAAGAATTCAAACAGCAACACCTATCTTGTGATACATCGTTCGAAAGGGCATAAGATTCTAAGACTTTTGGTGCAAACCGGAAGTTATTATCGTTTTTCGTTTTTGATATATCGAAGGTCAAAGTTCGATTTTGAAGACGGAAGTAAGAGGAACTTAATATTCGATATCTCGAATACGAAAAACGATATCAATCTCCGGATTGCGCCAAAATGCTTAGTTTTTAATGCTCTTTTGATTGGTGTATCACTCAATAGGGGTCGCGCAAAGGAATTTTTGGGATAGCCCCTCTGAGGGGGCAAAATTTTTGAAAATTTTTGGAGGCTCTAAAATCAAATTTTAACCGAATCACTGTCCTAACTGTTTTTAAAAATGAAAAGTACTTGCTTTTTAAAATATTTTGGACCCCTAATTTCTTAAATTCCGACTTTTTAAATAGAAGTAATGATTTTTTGAAAATGGGTCCAAATAAAACTTTTGATCTGCGATATATAAACGAAAAACGATAATAACTTCCGGTTTGCACCAAAAGTCTTAGAATTTTTTGCCCTTTCGAACGATGTATCACAAGATAGGTGTTGCTGTTTGAATTCTTCGAGATAGCCTTACTGGGGACCCCCAGGGGGCTTGTCGGGGCAACTTTGAGCGGCTGTAGCTCAAAGACAAATGATTTCCCCAGATGGCGGTTTGCGCCATTCGAAAGGGCATAAAATCTAGTTTTTTTGCACTTAAAGTGTATATCGATCTGCAGGAGCGCAGTATTTTTAAATGTTGAAAACGTCATTTTTTAAGAGTCTTTAAAAACGAAAAATCGCCATAACTTGAACAAAAATCGTTTAAAACCTTTAAATTAGGTATGCAAATTACAGTACTTTTTATTTCCTATCGTTTAAAACAAACCGCAGGTCAATATCTTTATTCGTTGAAGAGTTATGACCCAAAAACGACGTCAACTTTGAAGCTTGGCAACAGCGCTTCCTGGGGGGCTACAGAAATTCCAAGCCCAGATTAAGACTCCCCACGACGAGCTCTATCACCCCTAAAATTTTCATACACCCGCGAGGGGGTCACAAAAACGGCCTTTTTGAATAAACCTCTTTCTCATCAATTTATTTATTCATTCATTTATTTCATTTATTTGTTTATTTATTCATTAACAACCAGTGCTACTACCTGATGCAATGCTCAACTTTTATAATCAATGTATATTTTAAAAGCTGCTAAGACCACTTTTAATGACAGAGAACCCCAATAAAAAGTTATTTAAGCCTACGAAAGTTTTAAACTAAGTATAAAAGGTCGAAAACGGTTATTTTTTATGACTCTTTTCCACTAATTTTTCTTCGCTCTTAGACCTTAGTGCGCAATACCTACCTTCCAAATACCTGATTGTGTAGTCAGGAAAGTTCCGTGCTGAATTGCTGATAACAAGAGACTTTGTCCCCCTATAGTCTCTAAAAAAACGCCACGATAAGAAGGGAAAACGTGATGAACTGTCAGAAAGTGTCACAAAATGAACAAATGCATGAACTTCGGGCTTTTCCCCAGAGGGCTTCCTCTCGATACCTCCTTAAATGAAGACATTTTGAAATAATTTTAAAACTTTCTGAATTGGTTTACAGATCACATTATCTGTTGCTCAAAGGAACCCAGCTGTCATTTTAAGCATTAATACACTGAAAAAAGCGATAGTCATAATACCAGATTTTAGTCATACAGGGTGGGGCGTAGAGATCTGACGATTTTCAAAAGGCTATGAATAAAGAACTATTTGACTTAGAGAAAAAAACTTTTTTTTATTGAATTCAGTACAGAATGCCGTTTTCTTACATTAAGTTTTAAAAATTACATCTCGTAGATGTTGACCGTCAGCGTCAATACACTCTTGAAGTCGATTTCGAAAGGAATTCACCGCTCTTTCGCACATTTGTATGGGTATGGGAAGACAACGTAACTGTCACTGTTAATTCGAACCGATATGTTTCCATGTTGGAAGACTATGTGCAGCCCATGTTGGAAAATTTAGCGGAAGAAAATGATTTAGGAGACGTCTGGTTCCAACAGGATGGAGCGACAGCTCATACTGCTCGCATTTCCCTTGCCGCTATGCGGGAAATGTTTCCAAATCGGTTGGTCTCTCTCAGAGGAGATTTACAGTGGCCTCCGCGATCTCCCGATTTGAGCATTTGTGACTTTTTTTTATGGAGCTACCTTAAGGAAAGGGTTTTTAGGAGTCGCCTCCATACTTTAGAGGAATTGAAAGTGCGAATCAGAGAGGAAATCGATAATATACCTATACAAATGTGCGAAAGAGTGGTGAATTCCTTTCGAAATCGACTTCAAGAGTGTATTGACGCTGACGGTCAACATCTACAAGATGTAATTTTTAAAACTTAATGTAAGAAAACGGCATTCTGTACTGAATTCAATAAAAAAAAGTTTTTTTCTCTAAGTCAAATAGTTCTTTATTTATAGCCTTTTGAAAATCGTCAGATCTCTACGCCCCACCCTGTATTATCAGAAGTACAACGATATGTGAACGGCAGAAAGTCTAGTACTTGGACCAGAAAACTCTGGTGTAAATACCAGAATATGGTCATAGAACTAGAATTTCCAAAAAAAATGTCAAGAACTACGGTCCAAACACTAGAATTCTAGTAATCGTACTATCCTTTACTTAGGTTCACATCTTGTCATGTTTCTGGTAATCTATTTTTTGGTGTCTATGGTGCCATCGTCTAAAGTTTCATTTAAACCACCGTAAACCCGATAGTGACATCATTTCTAATGCTGCCAATGGCTTAATGAATAGAACCCTTCTAAAAGTTTCAAAGTAAGATAACTTTTTTTAGATCTCTGATTAAAAACAGTCAAGCGTCTGGAAGTCTCCATTGACCCCATTTCTTCGATGCACTCCACGCTTACAGTTAATGCATTGTCTCCATTTTTCGTCTTTTCTTCGTTCCTTTCATTGTATCCCCAGTTTTTGTATGCGGTGACCTCAACGACCTCTCACGAACAAACAAACGCCCGTAAAACCACAGAAAACGTAGCGGTTAATTGAAGCGGTGGTAGGAAAGAAAAAGTTTCCGTAAAACCTACGGTATGCTCTTAAAGCATGGATTCTTAGCAGAATCTAATACTGATTTTTGGGGAAGAGCACACTCGATGTTTAAGCGGGCCTTTATTCCGATGAATGACAGCGTCAATTTCGGTAATTTGAGTCGTTAAAAAAGAAGGAGGGAGACTCAGGTTCATCGGTATGAGGAGATTTCGGAAGAAACAGTAGGCGCAAGGTTTTAAATTTCAAAGTAAATAGTTCGAGACAAAAGGGGAGGGGGAGGGGGAGGGGGGGGGGTTCGCCCAAAACGAGTTGAAATGCTTCGTGTGTAGGATCGTGGCCATGCTCTTCCTCCGACCTTCACAAATAAACAAACAAACAAACTAAACCGATTATTCTCAAAATCGAGCTCTTACGTCGACGTCTTACGCTCATAGTGAACTTTTTTCTCTTTTTTTTTTCTTTGGTAAAGGGGGGGGGGTTGGTAGCGTGCTGCGTAAGGATAGAATAACATCCCGCATTTTCTATTGTTGTCGTTCTTACGGAGTAAGTCGACCTCTTATTGTTTTTCCCCTCTTTGAGAAAGAAAAGAAGAATATTTTAAGATATTGAAAAAAAGGGGAATATTGAATGGAGCTCTGAAAGAGCATGCACTAAAGAAGAGATGGGTCAAACTCATGACGTGAAGTTTGTTCCGTTGAGTGACATTTTGATTGAACGCATAAACCTACACAGAAAGAATTTTTTTTTTTTTTTACATTTTAAAAAAAATATTTTTGAATTATATGACAATAAGACTACTTTTAAACTAAAATTAATTGTTTTCAAAGTAAAAATAATTGTTTTTCAATTAAACATAACTGTGTTTAAATTGAAAATAATCTTTTTATATTGAAGATTCGGTATTTTCAACTAATGCTTTTCTTTTAAATTTAACAAAACTTAGTTGCAATTTTAAAATACGTCTTTTTGTCATATAATTCATAAATATTTTTTTAAAATGCGAAACATGTTTTCTTTCTGTGTAGATAAATCCCGTTTGTAGCCCAAGATATGAAGTATTTCTGTTGGAAATAGTCAAAATGACTCTGGCGAAAACAATTCGTTTTTCTAAAGTAACAACCGGTTTTTTGGGAGAAAATCAGGACTCATCCCTTCCAAGAACTAAGTTCTGACGACGTCACTGGTCAATCCAATTGGTGATTAAAAAATTGTAACATAAAGTTTTGCTCCAATGGAAGATTCTTATGAGTTTTGTGATTTTAGTTAATTCATATTACGAAACGTCCTGTTACCGCAGAACCTCCCTTATAGGTAAAAAAAAAAAAAAAACAGACGCAAATTCTTCTTATAAATATTTCATTTTGTTTCTTTGTTTTTGACTGCACCTAGCAAAAATGTTCCCTGTGCTCCGTTCCAATTTTCCACGTAGACATGGAAATCACAGTAATTTCCATGTAAATTAACACAGAAATACATGAAACATGGTTAATTGGAACATAGTTCACAGACAATTTTTACTAGGGTGTTCTGATTTTTTGCTTTTTGTTTCGTTTCATTTAATTTATTTCGTGGGTCGGAGGGTCGCCGAGATCGGCTTACCCTGTAAGTTATCCTAAAGCCAGGCAAATAAACGACAAATGAGGACAGATTTAAAAAAAAGAAAAAGAAAAAAAAATCGTCATCACATTTGACAACACTGCAAAAACAGGCAGATGCAGTGCATATACACGGAGCCAGCTGAAGCGCGTACTTCGTACGGGTGTTATCGCAGGCTTGAAAAATGCGCGACTTTTCACTCATTCCGCCTCTCAAGTTTAAAGTATTCGCGTTCAACTTTTACCCCCCCCCCCTTCCTCCCCCAACCTCTACACCCCCCCCCTCTTCTCTATTTTATATCACTCCCCGCTTACACTCACCTCACTACCGAGTCGGAAAATAAAAGAAAAATTGCCGCCTATTTATTACGGGTGGTAGAGTAGAGTATATTATAGGTACCGGGAATATACCCGGGATGGCATAGCCCATGAAACATGTATGACTGTATATATATATATATATATATATGCGAGGCATCAAAACCCGAGGATCGGGCCACGCGATATGGCCTAAATGGCCTTATGGCTCGTTTAAATGGCCATTATACGAGGCTCCCGTAACGCCAACCGAGATGAGAGTCGGGAGAAGGAATCAAAAATTGAAAAAATCAAGGAGCAGAAAATTCACCCCCTCGAGATATACGGTGCGGAGCTGGAAAATATGCACCTTTGAATAATTTACGTGGAGATTTTGAACTGGGAAAACTGGGGGATCCGCAGGTAATTCAAGCTCCACTCTCAACCCCCCCCCCACCACCACCCCTCCACCACGCTTCTTCATTCTCCTCCTCTTGGTCTGGTCATAAACCATCACATGTAACCTGTCTATCACACACTTTTTTCGAGTTTTTCGGCTCTGGAGGTAAATGGCTTCTGATGAGCTGTTTTAAAGGAATTTCTCTGTTTTTACCAGCGGACGGAAATCTGACCGCGTTGCGAATCTCTCCATTTCAACCCTTGTCAAAGTTCGACCTTTCTATAGTATACTGAAAGCAGTGGCGTAGCGTGCAAATTGGCAACGCTGTAATGTTTCCATTTAAACTCATTAAAAAGATCGAACTATAGGGTGTTCGGTGAACACCTTCGCATTCGACCTTTTACATGCGTTTAAATGGACACATTACAACGTAACCACATTGCACGCTACGCCACTGACTGAAAGCACTCGAGTCATTACAGGTTAACTTCAGCATCCGACGTTACATTTTGAAACTATTATCTCGATCGTACGGTCGATATTTCGAAACTTCAATGTCTTGTAAATTGTAGACAATCTAGAATTTTCAATGGATTTATTACTCGTTATTTCGAAAAATTTCCAAATATTTTAGTATAATTTTGACCGAAGAATCAAACATAATTTCGATCGATGGAACGGTCAAACTTTTCGAAACGGTCGATCGAATTTTTGAACTTTTCGAAAGTTCCTTTCCAAACAAAAATCGAAAGTTCCAAATTTTCTAAAAAGTTCGTTTTGATCGCACGGGTTTAGGGTAACTTCAGCTCCTGTTTCTGTCCTTTTCTAACAAATACAGTCAAATGGGCAAAAAGAGATAAAAACAAATTCCTAGTTACACGGCTCTTACGCTTTTCTGTTTGGTATTAAACATCAATTGGCGCTTTTCTGTTTGGTATTAAACATCAATTCAACGTTAATAAATTGTCAGGTGCAGCGACTCGGAGAGCGAGCACGGAATTCGAGGTATCCAAAGATGTCATTCGAGCAAAATTAGTCGGAAATTAATCCCAACAAGAGAGAGCTAGACCATGCATGCGCGGAAAATCATTAGCGTTATACGTGTATAACTTCAAAGGAGATCATTAGTCATTCGCTCAAGACGGGTGAATCAATTCCAGGTTAAACAAATCTCGATCTCAAACTCCCGCTCAGGGAAACCCAAACGCAGCGCGCATCGCGGACAACGCGCGATGGAAATTGTATATTTGCAGTGGGCGACCGCGGAAGCAGCGCGGCTGCTCACAGCACAGCAAATCGGCGCAACTCCGCGCACATTGGGCTCATTCGAACATGTTTTCCAGGAAAAATTCTACGCCTCAATGGAGCTCTTGCAAGGTTTTGCCGTAGCAAAATGGAGCACCAATTGGGTCTGTTGCTAACTTTTGTTACAGCGTAATGGGGCTCTTGCAAACTTTTGCTATAAGCAAATAAATAGTCCAATCTTAAGTAAAGACCAGCAAAAATCACGGAAATCACTCTAAGGAAGTCTAAAAGTTAGTAATAAACTCACATAACTGCTATAAAGGCAAGATCGTAATGGCGGTTCGACGCAGGTATCACGGGCGATTCCTGTCAATTTCTTATGTCACTTTCTCTACGGAAACACTGAGCTATGTCTCAATTTAGATTAGATTCTCCCATGATAACTGCGTCTCTCCGTCATTAAGCCCGATTCTGTGAGTGAGTTTCGTGATTTTTTAGCGTGTTCTTCGTCATTTCTACAGATTTTTATGCGAGAATCAATTCTTTAATCCCCTATAGCATAAGTTTGCAAGAGCCAAATAGTACACTGAAAAATGAATTGTAGGATATATAGTCCAAGAACACTTTCTCACATTTCACTTAATCTGGGGGAGATCCTCTGGACCCCCCTATAATCTTCTGCAGGAGACCCACATACCCCTTGATGTTGCTTTTAACAATCCCCAGAGGGACTTTTTTTGTTTTTGTTTTTAAATTTTAATTTTTAGGTTAGTTATGGATGAAAAATGGTTTCCATTAAAATCAACTGGAAAAAGGGTAAAAAAAAAAGGAAAAATTTAAATATTACAAAAATGAACATTTGGATCTGGATAAAAATATCAATGATGGTCTAGGTATCTCCCTGAGAATTTCAAAGGGGGATCTGAGGGTCACCCCCAAAATATTGAAGGGGGTCTGGGGGTCTCCCCCAGAATAAATTTTATAAGAGAAAGTGTTCGTAGGGTATTCCCTAAGGGGGTTTTTTTACCCTCCCCTTCCATTTGTAGTCAAAATCGAAAAATCATGTTTAAGAGGCCAAACGAGCATAAAATAATGAGATAATCTTTAGTCCGAACGCTTCTGATTTCCGTGCCATCGCGCGGCTGACGCACGCAACGGACTTAACGCGCCAGGCGTAGAATTATTATTAATCCATCCACACTTTGAGGCCAATTAATTAATTATGAAGCACGCGGCCATTAATTCGAGAGCGGAGCGCGTAGAGAACTCCCAGGACCCCGGAGGGAGCGAGCGAAAGCGGGGGGGGAGAGAGAGACTCTTCCCTTCACACCCCCACACCCCTTTTCAACCAACAACCTCCCTTCATCCTCACACAGCCACCCAGAAACGAAAGGCTTCGCGTCGAGATATTCGCGTAATTTGAACATCCGAACACCCCCTCCCCAAACCCCAGTCCCCAGCCCCCCTCCCACAACCCGCGCACAATCTACATCTCCTAGTGTACCCCCGAAAAGTAGTTTCAAACTCCAATTAATGTAACGACACACAAAGATTTAGATTCAGAGAGCGCGCGAGTGGTTTGGGTGGGGAGGGGGGGGGGGGGGTTCGGTGGTGCAACGGACGATGTTAGATAGTGGCGAAGGGGGGTGAGGGGGAGGGTTACCGATCCTAGATGCGTATCACTATATTCACTGGTCCGACCAGTAAGTCAGCGAGTGGTCAATTTTTGCGGCGGAGGGGGTAGATTAAGGACGGCGATACATAAGGGGGAGGGGGAGGGCCTTAATGACTGTTGGTGTTTGAACCGCGAACGAAGTTCAGCAGTTCGAGCGGCGCAGGGGGGGGGGGGGGTCGTCGAAGTTGAGGTCCGCGGATGCACAGTGACTGGTGAGTGTGTTGAGCGCCGCTGAGCGGGCGGACAAAGTGTCATCGGTGGCGCGCGGTTGCCCCGTTTGAATAATTCAGAGTCAATAATTCGTCAATTTAAATCTCCCGCCGCGCCGCCGTCCGTTGAACCCCGTGCAATCAATCCAATTGGTCAATTTAAAACTAACCGCGACGCACCTGATTGGTCGATTCAATTAAACTACCCGCTATAGTCATCGCTTGAACGGTCTATTGTGTTTTATGAAAGTCACTTATTTTCGATATGACTGTTTCGAGCAGGGCTGCCGTTTTGCGTAGAATCAATGCTATTTTTCAATTCACCGATGATTCCACCGGTTGAGAAAAGATTACACAGTTCAGTTCAGTGCATGACTATGATAAGCTGAAATACTCGCATCTGTAATCTTTTCTCAACCGGTGGAGTCGTCGATGACTTTAAAAAACTTGCGGATATTTTAGTTAATCAACGGAGTTTCCACCGATTAAGGAAAGATTATAGATCAGAGTATTTTCGTGCATGACAGTCATACACTGAACTGAACTGTGTAATCTTTTCTCAACCGGTGGAATCATCGGTGACTAGAAAAATAGCATTGATTCTACGCAAAACGGCAGCCCTGATTTCGAGTTGCGGGAGTGCTCGTTTTCAGGCTCGCCTGAAAACACGATTTAGATGATTTAACGACATTTGAATACTCATAAAGGAACATTTTTATTTTATTTTTTTCACTTATAATAAATTTTCGCTTTATTTGTCTATTTTTTTGAACGGCAGGTTCATATCTAAGGACTCCGAACTGAAAATTCAACCGGCTGTGGGCCTCGCTCGGATTCCCCTAAGAAGCCTTAAATCGGGGTGTAGACGGTCATTTCGGGCAACTGTCGAAAAAGTTGAGCTTAATAGATATAGTCTATGACTCACCTTGGCAACAGCGCTCAAAACTTTCGTCGATTAAACCCACTGGCGCAGCTTTCGCAACTTTACTCGATAACAAAATCCTCGCCAGAAAGAGATTACAAAGTCGTGAATTCTAAGGATATTGTTTTCAAATTCTCAATGATTTAGAAGCGGTCTTTCCCTTGCAGGGATCCCCTGCAGTATGTGGTTTCATTCACAAATACTGCAAATTGCTTGAGTGAATAAGTGAAATTCTACGGATTCCATCCCTCCAATTTCATCGTCAGCTACGGACTTTTCAATTGTAAGTTATTCAAAGTTGTTCAACCGGCCTGAAACGTGCTCATAGTCAAACGCCGTTAACCTTTATGGGCCAAGGCCGATTATGCTCGTTTTTCTACTCTAGTCTATTTAACCCTTTCATACCTGAAATTATTTTTGTTCAGAAACAGATTTTTGACCAACATGGTTGATCTTAACGCTGTCTCCTCATCTATATTGATGTGCATATTGTATTTTTCTGTTTTCCATAAGATTACATGTTATTTAAATGTCTATTGGAATGGACTCCAGCGGGCAGATCATTTACTTCATCGTTAAACCGATCGATAAAACTGTCTACGAGTGATGCTATTGGTCGAAAATTGCAAAACTTGGCTGTTGCTATGGTAACCATCGTTTAGAGTCTCATTTTCTAAAGGCTATTCATAAGTAACCTTTAAAAAACGGACACAATAACGATGGTTACCATAGCAACGGCTAAGTTTCACAATATTCGAACAATAGAATCACTCATACACAGTCTTAACGATCGGTTTAACGATGATGTAAATGATCGGCCCGCAGGTTTGAAAGGGTTAATAATGTTTCAGTTTACATTCTGGATAAACGTGATTATCGATAAAAACGCTTACAAGATAAGGTTGCACAGCGCGCCTTCAATTCCTCGTACATGCAATTCCAACTCCCGTGAGTACGAACAGTTAACTACCTTCCTTGCGGAAACGGAGGAGTGGCGTTCTTTAGAACTAACCTGGCCCTTACAGGGTTAATATTAATCAATAAATATGACCAAGAAAATGTTTTTCAACATTAATTTGATTCCCTGGTTCTGGTTTACGATATGATGTCTTTCGTCTTTATATACAGCAGTTTTTTTATTATTATTATTATTATTATTATTATTATTATTATTATTATTATTATTATTATTATTATTATTATTATTTGTGTGTGCATTGCACTCACTCAACCCTGCACCTATTCGCAATAGAAGCGAATAATTGACAGTATTCTATCTATTAATTTCAATAACTTAACACAGTTGGCAACGTGGTTAATTCTAATTTATGTTGAAAAGTAACACGAATTCAATAAATATACATTTTTACATTTTATCCCCTCAGAAAGTGACCTGAAGACAATTCAATCGTTTTCCGACGTTTTAATCTCCGGATCAGATTCTCATTATCAAGCAGTACGTCAATGGTGGGGTTAGGATGCTCGATTAGTTTTTCTTCATGTCTTTTAGCTGTTTTCATGACCACCTGTTTTACTGTCTCGATTTGCAGGTCCCTATGGATATCCTCGTTCCTGGAGTACATAGGGGCGTCGGTTATAATTCTTAAAACTTTATTTTGGAATGTTTGGATTATCTTCAGGTTGCTCTCTACAGTGCATTCCCCAAAGCTGGCAACCGTAGCTCCATACAGGCCTTAAAACTTGCTGGTATAAGAGCAATTTGTTAGATAATGAAAGTTTAGACCTCCTTCCAAGAAGCCGGTACATTTTGCTCAGTTTTAAATTCAACTCTTTTCTTTTTATTTTGACATTTTCACGCCATTTAAGTTTGGCATCTAGGGTAAGCCCTAAGTTTTTGGCTGTGCAGGCGAATGGAACGATTTTGCCATCTAAAAACACAGGTTCGTATCCTACGTTTTTATAGGTTAGGTTACAGCAGTTTGCGGACCGAAATTCGATTCTCGTGAATGTATGAAGCACTGGCGGATGTATAGGAAATTTTCTTTCTCTCTCTTTTTCCATAAGAACGCATGTGTTAGAAAAGGATCGAGGAGGGGCCAAAAATCACGCGACTGTCGTATATCTGTCCTTTTCTAACACACGCGTTCTAATTGGGGAAGAGAGAGAAGGGCAATTTCCTGGATTCGCTAGTGGTATGCGGGCACCTGCAGAGATACAGTTGATAGAATTGAAATTTTGATTTTGGAAATTAGAACAACTGTTGAATCGATCCACGATGGGTGCATTGATTTGGATAAATAAAAATTAGAATTTCGATTTGATGAAAACCTGGTATTCTCACGAGCGCAGAACTTCTCTATGGGTCCAATTCGAGACGATGGATGGGGAGTCACCGTAAACAGTTTACGGTTGTTATGGAAACCAAAGTTGATAAATTTTTACCTGGAACAAAGAGAAAACAGTCTATTTAGGAGCGAACAATAAAGGACCAAGGGAAACAGACACGGGCGCCCACAGCGGGGGGCCCGGGGGCACTTGCCCCCCCCCCGGAATTCAAAACAGTCAAAATTTCAAGAAGAAAAATGAAAGGACCAAAAGAAAATGAAATGTGAATCTAAGGAATAAGAGTTGACGAACTTCATTATATTAGTATTTTGTCATTTTAACTCTTTAACTCACTTTTTGTAAGTGAAAAAAGTTTAAAAATCTATAAGTCAAGTATTGAAGAATTTTCGCCTGTGTCGGGCGATGCCGTTCGGGCGACGTTATGAGAAAACCTACCTAGTTTTTATCAATATCTCGGTCTCTAATGATAGCCTGAGATGTCTGCTACATTATGACAGCATCGAGAAGGTGGGTCATTTCACCGTTTTTGAGGAAAAAAAGTTTAAAAATCTATAAGTCAAATATTGAAGAATTTTCGCCTGTGTCGGGCGATGCCGTTCGGGCGACGTTATGAGAAAACCTACTAAGTTTTTATCGATATCTCGATCTCTAATGATAGCCTGAGATGTCTGCTACATTATGACAGCATCGAGAAGGTGGGTCATTTCACCGTTTTTGAGGAAAAAAAGTTTAAAAATCTATAAGTCAAGTATTGAAGAATTTTCGCCTGTGTCGGGCGATGCCGTTCGGGCGACGTTATGAGAAAACCTACTAAGTTTTTATCGATATCTCGGTCTCTAATGATAGCCTGAGATGTCTGCTACATTACGACAGCATCGAGAAGGTGAGTCATATCACCGTTTTTGAGGAAAAAAAGTTTAAAAATCTTTAAGTCAAATATTGAAGAATTTTCGCCTGTGTCGGGCGATGCCGTTCGGGCGACGTTATGAGAAAACCTACTAAGTTTTTATCGATATCTCGATCTCTAATGATAGCCTGAGATGTCTGCTACATTATGACAGCATCGAGAAGGTGGGTCATATCACCGTTTTTGAGGAAAAAAAGTTTAAAAATCTATAAGGCAAATTCGCCCCTATCTCCATCCTTTTCTTACACACGCATTCAAAAGGAATGGGACAGAGAGAGAAACAGACAAACTCCTGTATTCGTCCATGCTCATAAGAATATCTAATGTTACAAAGGGGAAAAACGCCGCGCCGCAAGAAGACGATTCGTTTAGCAACACTTTAAGCACATAGAAAGTTACGGCGTTGCCACATCTACGAAAAGAGGGATATAAAAAGCTCACTCATCATAATGGTCGGTATGAGTTTTCATCGTGATGGTTTACGGGGTGTCGATTTGGCAATTGTGTTTCAAGTGCGAAGAAATTTGAGACGAAAAATCCCGTTTCAGTTAAGACGAGTTGCTGACACTTGGGCAGGGAAGATGAGGTGACAGCGACGATGACAACTGGCGGGAGGGGCGGTGAGGGGGGTGGGGGGAAGGATAGTTGGGGGGGAGGATAGTTGGAGAGGGGGTCGTCGGGGAAGCATGAAGGTAGGTGGGGGAGGGGTAATGCGAGATGGATGAAACCGCATAGCCCACTTGCGCGGTATACACATGCACTATGGCACGATTTTTGAGTGGTTCTGGACGGTGGTGATTTAATCCCTTAAAATACCTTGGAAGCAAAAGACAAAAAGAAAGCCAGCAGCACTTGCTGTGCTTCCCGTGGTAAGAAATTGAGGCAACAGTGGAGGATCCTAGAATCTGTCCTTTTCTCTCTCTTCTCCCATTAGAATGCGTGCGTTAGAAAAGGACAGATTATAGGGACAGTCGCGTGATTTGCGCTCCCTCTTCTTTTCATTTCTAACACATGCGTTCTAATGGGGGGAAGAGAGAGAAAGACTCGGAAGGTCAACAAAATAAGAGCCAACGCACCTATGACTGGTCCTCGATGATGAGTCACGACTAAATTTGAGCTGTCATAACACTTCCATTAATAATCGGTCTGTTGCACACTTCGGCTACAGCGTTTTAAAGTATCATTTCCTATGTAAAAAGCCGAGAAAATAACAATGGCAGCATCAGAAAACACTAGACACTATTCACCCCTGTATCTTTCCACCACGTGCACGATATTTCGCGAAATAAGCGCGGCACATTCAAATAATCACGGCCGACTGTCATCACAGCTGACTTCATAAACAAATAAACAGTAAACACTGACGGCGTCTGTTCGAATTCTTACGTTTCAATGTCCTCAATTCCTCACAAAAGGTTGTGAAAGGTACGGAAACTAATATTTGTGTCGAAAACTTATTAAAGTGAACCAATAACACACCGGAGTTTCAAGGATGATTCCCACTTCGATCTTCATGCTTGGAACTCCTGTGTGTTATTGTTTCATTTTGATAAGTTTTCGACACAAATATCGATTTCCGTACCTTTCACAACCTTTTGTGAGGAATTGAGGATATTGAAACGTAAGAATTCAAACAGACGCCGTCAGTGTTTACTGTTTATTTGTTTATGAAGTCAGCTGTGATGACAGTCGTCGGCCGTGATTATTTGAATGTGCCGCGCTAATTTCGCGAAATATCGTGCATGTGGTGGAAAGATACAGGGGTGAATAGTGTCTAGTGTTTTTCGCAGTTTGTGAGTTTAAATACTGAATGTTAGTGTTTTCTGATGCTGCCATTGTTATTTTCTCGGCTTTTTACATATAGGAATTGTTACTTTTAAACGCTGCAGCCGAAGTGTACAACAGACCCATTATAAGGTTGTACTCGACTCTTATCGAATTTGGTTCCGGTAGGTTACCTATACACATTACTTGCATTACCTTACTTACCTACATCATAATGAGTTAGAGCAGTGCCAGGTGACCCACCTGAACAAAAATTTATGGCGTCGACTGACATAATTTAATACGCTGACTGAAAATAATTTTGAAACGATAATCAAAAATCAATATTCCATAAAACAATAAACAACTGGAAAAAAACTACGGTGAAAATAACCATACGGATACCTGATTTTGGCACCTGCTAGATGTTATGGTAATGTTAAACAGAAGTATACTATGTTTTGGCTAGGTACTGGGTGATGTTACCTGATTGCATGTCGAATTTATTCAAAGTATCGGCAAATGTACCATACTTCTGGTCAAGTTTACCATAGCATCTAGCAGGTGCCAAAATCAGGTATCCGTATGGTTATTCTCACTAATCTTTTTTTTTCCGTGCACGTCAATGGGGCTCTTGCAAACTTTTGCTGTTAGCAAATGAATAGTCCAATCTGGTGCAAAAACCAGCGACAGTCACGAAGATCACTCTAAATAAGTCTAAAATTCCGTAATAAACTAAAAAAACTGATGCAGTGGCAAGATTGTAATGACGGTTCAACGCACGCATCACGGGAGATCCTGTCTAATCTGTCACTTTCTCTACGGAAACAGAAATAAGTCTCAATTTACATAGGAATTTCCCAGGATACCTGCGTCTCTCCGCCATTACGCCCGATTCTTAGAGTGAGTTTCGTGCAGCTTTTTCGTCGTCATTTTTACAGGTTTTTATGCCAGGAATCAACTCTTCAATCCCCTGAAGTAAAAGTTTGCAAAAGTCCCATTTAAACAATGATAAAAACCTGAACCAATGTCCATCATTAAATAATCTGTGACTGTTGGCTGTTATTTCGATGACTCCTGACCTTTGAGCTGGAAAAAAGGTCATCGGTTGTGGTCGCAAGCTCTGAGCTGGGTCTTAAATACAAAGACACAAGGATTCAAAACGCCATCACGGCGCGGGCGCTTCGACTTCCGTGGAAAAAAAAACCCCTAAAAACCGTAAATTCGTTCATTCAGTAGCAAGTTGAGTCTGATTCATACAATCGCGATTTCGAAGAGCTCCACAGATTACAAGCTATCCAAGAATATCCCATAGCTCATCCCAATGTGAGAGTGAGGGACAGTGAGTGCAGTGTTGCCAGATCGAGGGTAAAAAGCCGTATCGTCCCCATTTAAATCAATGTTAAACG
This sequence comes from Trialeurodes vaporariorum, assembly GCA_011764245.1. NCBI lineage: Eukaryota > Metazoa > Arthropoda > Insecta > Hemiptera > Aleyrodidae > Trialeurodes > Trialeurodes vaporariorum. The sequence continues at coordinate 49,832,373 of VMOF01000013.1, read as the reverse complement.
TACGGCTTTTTCACCCCAATCTGTCAACACTGAGTGAGTGTGCGATCCAGGAGAGACAGGGATACAGGAAAGGAAACCTCAAGACGGTCCACGACCCCATCTCTCACCAGTAACCACTCACCGTCACCACTCACCGCTCAACACTTACCGACCAACACTGAGGAGAGGTAATCACAAAAGCGGTGGAATGCACCTATATAGTACTATAGGTCTGTGGCAGAGGTGCTTTTCATTGTAAACTCATCACAGACTCTCGGAGGATTCAAAGAGGACTGTATCAGCTACATCTAAACGGGAATTAGAGAAGATGCTAAACGGTGTATACGTGGCTAACCACCCGACAGCAGAGAGAGAGAGAGAGAGAGAGAGAGAGAGAGAGAGAGAGAGAGAGAGAGAGAGAGAGAGAGAGAGAGAGAGAGAGAGAGAGAGAGAGAGAGAAAGAGAGAGAAAGAGAGAGAGAGAGAGATTGATTGATTGATTTTATTTAGCCTGGCTCTAATAAGACTTTCAGTAGTCCTTTCTACCCTAGAGCCAGGATAATTGAATATACAATTAAAAATAAATATAAATAATATACAAAAATAATCTTATGGATATAAAAAATGATCAAAAGACAAAATTAAAACGCAAACAAACAAAAAAAAAATAATGAAAGAGTAAAAAAAACAAAAAAAAAAACAAGTTAATAAGTAGATAACTAATTAAATCTAAACCCAGAGAAAAAAAAATAAAGTGAAAAATAAAGTAAATAAATAAATAGGCTGGGAGATACATTCATAAATAAAAATTTAAATAACTAGGTAGTTGAGTAGATACATAAAGAGAGGGAGACAGTTGGAGATGGAAAAGTATAAGGGGGGGGGGGATCAGACGTACGTTTCTAAGTAGGAATCTTTGAGTAAATTTAAGAAAATTTTTATTGATGGTTCGTTTCTTAATCCTTCAGGGATATTGTTTAAAAGCTTAATGGAAGAAATGAGGAAGGACTTATTATAGATTGTAGAGAGAGAGAGAGAGAGAGAGAGAGAGAGAGAGAGAGAGAGAGAGAGAGAGAGAGAGAACGAGAAAGAAAGAGAGAGAGAGAGAGAGAGAGAAAGAGAAAGAAAGAAAGAAAGAGAGAGAGAGAGAGAGAGAGAGAGAGAGAGAGAGAGAGAGAGAGAACGAGAAAGAAAGAGAGAGAGAGAAAGAGAAAGAGAAAGAAAGAAAGAGAGAGAGAGAGAGAGAGAGAGAGAGAGAGAGAGAGAGAGAACGAGAAAGAAAGAGAGAGAGAGAACGAGAAAGAAAGAGAGAGAGAGAAAGAGAAAGAGAAAGAAAGAAAGAGAGAGAGAGAGAGAGAGAGAGAGAGAGAGAGAGAGAGAGAGAGAGAGAGAGAGAGAGAGAGAGAGAGAGAGAGAGAGAGAGAGAGAGAGAGAGAGAGAGAGAGAGAGAGAGAGAGAGAGAGAGAGAGAGAAAGAGAAAGAAAGAAAGAGAGAGAGAGAGAGAGAGAGAGAGAGAGAGAGAGAACGAGAAAGAAAGAGAGAGAGAGAGAAAGAGAAAGAAAGAAAGAGAGAGAGAGAGAGAGAGAGAGAGAGAGAGAGAGAGAGAGAGAGAGAGAGAGAGAGAGAGAGAGAGAGAAAGAGTGTGTGAGAGAGAAAAAGAGAGGGAGAAAAAGAGAGGGATGGAGAGAGGGAGAGAGAAAGGGAGAGAGATGGGGGGTGAGATAGAGGGGCGCCAGAATCGAGACAGACCGATCCAAATGACGAGCTACTCGCGAATCGTTGAATCGTGAATTCGTAGACTTTTCTTACCTTCAGGCCTCAGCACATCCGATTCCATTATACAGGGTAGACAAAAGAAATTAGAGCCCAAATGCCAGCGAGTGCTTTGACAACGAACACTATAGTCAGAGCGTGTTCGCTGACATGAGACAAGATCGTTTTGATATCAATGTTATCGCGAAAAGATAATCTTTGCTGATGAATCAAGTTGTGTGGTTGGTGTGAGGTGTGAGGTGTGAGGTGTGAAGTGTGTGTGACGCGCGGCGTCTAGGTCTGTCCACTCAGCTTTTCAAGAAAGAGACAAAGAGAAAAAAGTAGAAAAATATGCATCAAAGCAGTTGAACAGTGAGGCAGTTTCACCAAAAGTATTGTTCATTTCATACGTCGTTTCACCATAGTGATTGTCCCTCCCGCAACTTCTTAAAACTAAATTGTTCCAACTAAAATGTGACATTTTTAACTTTTATGGATGAGGAGGTTATACAAGTTTTTACAAGCTAACTTTTTAAAAAAAAATCAAAATTCCGTATGAAACAAGTATAGTTTTAAAATGTTGCAGGTGGGGCAGCTATGGTGGAACGATCCCAGCGGCGGTTCGTGAAATGCGATATATCGATGTCCATTCCATTTAAAACTACAGAAAAGTATCGATTTCTAGGGGGTTCAATTGTACCCACTGACGATTTGATACTTTTCTATAGTTTTAAATGGAGTAGACATCGATATATCGCATTTCACGAACCGCCCCTGAACGACCCGATAGTAAAATGTGCTGGAGAGCACACCTTTGCTATCCATGAGACCGGTGATACATGCTATTATACTTCTGTTTTTTTGTTTTTAATTTTGTTTTGTTTTTTTTTTTTTTTTTTTAAAATGGTGACTGTGTTTTGCCGACTGCGGATGTTATATCATTAATCCGCGCACTGAAAAAAAGCGGTAATCATAATACCAGATTCTGGTCCAACTACCAGAAGCACAATGACAAGTGAACTACAGAAAGTTAAGTACTTTCACAAGAAAATGCTGATGTTAGTATCAGAATACGGTCAAAGAACTAGAATTCCCTAAACATTTTCAAGAATGGTATACAAACACTAGAATTCTGGTAGCTGTACTATCCCTGACACACGTAGATTCACATATTTTCATGCATCAGGTTATTTTTTTTTGTTCAATTTCGCAACGTTGTATTTAGTCCATTTGGTCACACAAGAAAGGTCGAATCTGAAGGTGTTCACCGAACACCCCATAAATCGATCTTCCTCATGGGATTAAATGGAGAGACTGCAAGGTTGCCAAATTGCACGCTACTCCACTGAATACAAAACAGCAATGAACCTTATGGAATTTTTCACTATTGAAACCTGATTATGATTATGAGGGGTCCAAATGTAGGTCGAAGATTATAGCGGTATTTTTTTTTCCAACTTTGGTTCATACATGCCTCTCTTGAGTGATAACTCTTATATGTCTGGAGAAGAAGGGTTTGATTCTGAAAAGTCTCTTGTGAATAAATTGATTAAATGAATTACCCGATTATGCACTAAAAAAGTCCAAATCAGAACAGTATGCTGATTTTTTAATGGAACTCATCGGAGCGTACGTCGAGCATCTGGAGCTCTCGATCTTGAGCAAGGTAGACACATTCTTGTCTCCGCAAAAGGCATTCTTTTTCGACTGATCCATCGGCTAATGTGCATTCCTAAAGAGATTTCCCCGGATTCTCTTCTCGAGCAAAAATCTTCCTTATTTAGGTTTACTTAAAATCGCTGAAATGTTTCGAATTTGCTTCGAATCGATGTTGCCAATTAGGTCCCGCGCCGCTCGCGTCTCACAGACACACGTGCTCTTAATTCTAAACCAGAGATGAATTATTGCCGCATAAATTTCACCGACGAATTAATATTTATTTATTTTTTTATAATTAATCCTTGTTTCAAAATGTGAGATTAAAATGAAAGAATTAAGTTCCTTCAAGATTCATTCAATGATGGACGTTTTAATCACTTTAATAATATTTGTATGACTTTAATGTCAGTGCAACAATTTCTTTCACAGTATGGGGCTGTTTGTAGCGATTGTCTGAAATTTGTTGTGTTTTTTTTATTTAGGAAAACTGAAGTATTTGATAAGCTGAGAACAAGTTAATGTGCCTCCGAATACAGGAGTTTGTCTGTATCTCTCTCCTATGCCATTTGAATGCGTGCGTTAGAAAAGGATGGAGATACGGGCTAAAATCACGTGATGCTATTGGTATTCTTCTGCTATCAGTGGCGTCGCGTGCCATCTGGCAACAATGCAACTGCTCCATTTAAACTCATTAAATATATCGAATTTTCCTTGTGCACAGTGCACCCCCTGAATTCGATATTTTACATGAGCTTACATGGATAGAATACATTGTTGCCAAATTGCACGCGACGCCACTGTCTGCTATCCTTTTCTAATACATGCGTTTATACAGCCGGAGAGAAAGAAAGACAAATCCCTGTATTCGACCATGCTTATGCCCAATACTGGGTTCTCAAGAAACCATACGGCAGCGTACGTATGACGGTTAGGGACTGTGATGTGTTGCTTGTTTTTTAAAAACTTGCCCAGTTTTTCCTCATGGGTAGGAAAAACACCCATTCGAGGGAATTTGAGGGGGGGGATTTAACACCTGTCTCAATGGCCCCAAAGTAGCCACATTTTCTTTCTTAAAAATTAAAAACGTCAATCGTGTCAGATGTTATTGAAGTGTGGTCAAAGCCGTAGCTACACCTCTGAGGACCCCGGGGCAACATGCATTTTGAAGGCCCCCATAAAATTGGGGAAGGTCAGTGGGGATGAACTCAAAACGTCTCCTCTGCTCTTCCGGGGCACCGCCAATGTAATTTCAAACGGGAAACAGACTTACGAGCAGACCTGTGTTTTTGGTGTGCTTTTAATCGCTTACAAGGCGCAGGGCTCTCAAAACATCCCCTCTGCTCTTCCGGGGCACCGCCAATGTAATTTTAAACGGGAAGACAGACTTACGAGCAGACCTGTGTTTTTTGTGGGCTTTTAATCGCTGACAAGGCGCAGGGCTCTCAAAACGTCCCCTCTGCTCTTCCGGAGCACCGCCAATGTAATTTTAAACGGGAAGACAGACTTACGAGCAGACCTGTGTTTTTTGTGGGCTTTTAATCGCTGACAAGGCGCAGGGCTCTCAAAACGTCCCCTCTGCTCTTCCGGGGCACCGCCAATGTAATTTTAAATAGGAAGACAGACTTACGAGCAGACCTGTCTTTCTGGTGGACTTTTAATCGCTGATATTGCGCAGGGCTCTCAAAACGTCTCCTCTGCTCTTCCGGGGCACCGCCAATGTAGTTTTAAACGGGAAGACAGACTTACGAGCAGACCTGTGTTTTTTGTGGGCTTTTAATCGCTGACAAGGCGCAGGGCTCTCAAAACGTCCCCTCTGCTCTTCCGGAGCACCGCCAATGTAATTTTAAACGGGAAAACAGACTTACGAGCAGACCTGTGTTTTTTGTGGGCTTTTAATCGCTGACAAGGCGCAGGGCTCTCAAAACGTCCCCTCTGCTCTTCCGGAGCACCGCCAATGTAATTTTAAACGGGAAGACAGCCTTACGAGCAGACCTGTGTTTTTGGTGTGCTTTTAATCGCTTACAAGGCGCAGGGCTCTCAAAACATCCCCTCTGCTCTTCCGGGGCACCGCCAATGTAATTTTAAACGGGAAGACAGACTTACGAGCAGACCAGTGTTTTTGGTGGACTTTTAATCGCTGATATTGCGCAGGGCTCTCAAAACGTCCCCTCTGCTCTTCCGGGGCACCGCCAATGTAATTTTAAACGGGAAGACAGACTTACGAGCAGACCTGTGTTTTTTGTGGGCTTTTAATCGCTGACAAGGCGCAGGGCTCTCAAAACGTCCCCTCTGCTCTTTCGGGGCACCGCCAATGTAATTTTAAATAGGAAGCCAGACTTACGAGCAGACCTGTCTTTCTGGTGGACTTTTAATCGCTGATATTGCGCAGGGCTCTCAAAACGTCTCCTCTGCTCTTCCGGGGCACCGCCAATGTAGTTTTAAACGGGAAGACAGACTTACGAGCAGACCTGTGGTTTTGGTGGACTTTTAATCGCTGATATTGCGCAGGGCTCTCAAAACGTCTCCTCTGCTCTTCCGGGGCACCGCCAATGTAGTTTTAAACGGGAAGACAGACTTACGAGCAGACCTGTGGTTTTGGTGGACTTTTAATCGCTGATATTGCGCAGGGCTCTCAAAACGTCTCCTCTGCTCTTCCGGGGCACCGCCAATGTAGTTTTAAACGGGAAGACAGACTTACGAGCAGACCTGTGTTTTTGGTGGACTTTTAATCGCTGATATTGCGCAGGGCTCTCAAAACGTCTCCTCTGCTCTTCCGGGGCACCGCCAATGTAATTTTAAACGGGAAGACAGACTTACGAGCAGACCTGTGTTTTTTGTGGGCTTTTAATCGCTGATATTGCGCAGGGCTCTCAAAACGTCTCCTCTGCTCTTCCGGGGCACCGCCAATGTAATTTTAAACGGGAAGACAGACTTACGAGCAGACCTGTATTTTTTGTGGGCTTTTAATCGCTGACAAGGCGCAGGGCTCTCAAAACGTCCCCTCTGCTCTTCCGGGGCACCGCCAATGTAATTTTAAATAGGAAGACAGACTTACGAGCAGACCTGTGTTTTTGGTGGGCTTTTAATCGCTGACAAGGCGCAGGGCTCACAAAATGCCTCGTCTGCTCTTCCGGGCCACCGCCAATGTAATTTTAAACGGGAAAACAGACTTACGAGCAGACCTGTGTTTTTGGTGTGCTTTTAATCGCTTACAAGGCGCAGGGCTCTCGAAACGTCCCCTCTGCTCTTCCGGGGCACCGCCAATGTAATTTTAAACGGGAAGACAGACTTACGAGCAGACCAGTGTTTTTGGTGGACTTTTAATCGCTGATATTGCGCAGGGCTCTCAAAACGTCTCCTCTGCTCTTCCGGGGCACCGCCAATGTAATTTTAAACGGGAAGACAGACTTACGAGCAGACCTGTGTTTTTTGTGGGCTTTTAATCGCTGACAAGGCGCAGGGCTCTCAAAACGTCCCCTCTGCTCTTCCGGAGCACCGCCAATGTAATTTTAAACGGGAAGACAGACTTACGAGCAGACCTGTGTTTTTTGTGGGCTTTTAATCGCTGACAAGGCGCAGGGCTCTCAAAACGTCCCCTCTGCTCTTTCGGGGCACCGCCAATGTAATTTTAAATAGGAAGACAGACTTACGAGCAGACCTGTCTTTCTGGTGGACTTTTAATCGCTGATATTGCGCAGGGCTCTCAAAACGTCTCCTCTGCTCTTCCGGGGCACCGCCAATGTAATTTTAAATAGGAAGACAGACTTACGAGCAGACCTGTCTTTCTGGTGGGCTTTTAATCGCTGATATTGCGCAGGGCTCTCAAAACGTCCCCTCTGCTCTTCCGGAGCACCGCCAATGTAGTTTCAAACGGGAAGACAGACTTACGAGCAGACCAGTGTCTTTTGGTGGACTTTTAATCGCTGATATTGCGCAGGGCTCTCAAAACGTCTCCTCTGCTCTTCCGGGGCACCGCCAATGTAATTTTAAACGGGAAGACAGACTTACGAGCAGACCTGTGTTTTTTGTGGGCTTTTAATCGCTGACAAGGCGCAGGGCTCTCAAAACGTCCCCTCTGCTCTTCCGGGGCACCGCCAATGTAATTTCAAACGGGAAAACAGACTTACGAGCAGACCTGTGTTTTTGGTGGGCTTTTAATCGCTGACAAGGCGCAGGGCTCACAAAATGCCTCGTCTGCTCTTCCGGGCCACCGCCAATGTAATTTTAAACGGGAAAACAGACTTACGAGCAGACCTGTGTTTTTGGTGTGCTTTTAATCGCTTACAAGGCGCAGGGCTCTCAAAACATCCCCTCTGCTCTTCCGGGGCACCGCCAATGTTATTTTAAACGGGAAGACAGACTTACGAGCAGACCAGTGTTTTTGGTGGACTTTTAATCGCTGATATTGCGCAGGGCTCTCAAAACGTCTCCTCTGCTCTTCCGGGGCACCGCCAATGTAATTTTAAACGGGAAGACAGACTTACGAGCAGACCTGTGTTTTTTGTGGGCTTTTAATCGCTGACAAGGCGCAGGGCTCTCAAAACGTCCCCTCTGCTCTTCCGGAGCACCGCCAATGTAATTTTAAACGGGAAGACAGACTTACGAGCAGACCTGTGTTTTTTGTGGGCTTTTAATCGCTGACAAGGCGCAGGGCTCTCAAAACGTCCCCTCTGCTCTTTCGGGGCACCGCCAATGTAATTTTAAATAGGAAGACAGACTTACGAGCAGACCTGTCTTTCTGGTGGACTTTTAATCGCTGATATTGCGCAGGGCTCTCAAAACGTCTCCTCTGCTCTTCCGGGGCACCGCCAATGTAGTTTTAAACGGGAAGACAGACTTACGAGCAGACCTGTGTTTTTGGTGTACTTTTAATCGCTGACAAGGCGCAGGGCTCTCAAAACGTCCCCTCTGCTCTTCCGGGGCACCGCCAATGTAATTTTAAATGGGAAAACATATTTAAGAGCAGACCTGTGTTTTTGGTGGGCTTGACAAGGTTCAGGGCTCTCATAACGTCCCCTTTGCTCTTACTCTGTTAAATTTTATAACAGAGCGCGGAGGGAGGGAGGGTTTCAAAAAATAACATTTAATGCTTAAATGTGTGTTGATTCATTCTTCATCAGTTTGAATAAAATTGAGGAGCGACAAACGGTGCCGAAAATCCCCCTTTTGAGGAAAATAAGTTTAATCACAAACACACATTCAACAGGTTTTATGAATGAAACATATATATCTTGACAGATTTATAATCTGTTTGAAATCAAGATGTCCTTATTAGGAAAAATATTTTCGCATATTTAATGACGCATTAAAAAGTCGCGATGTAATGGTGAGAACCGATTTGATCATGGTACCGTAAAATCTGGTCACTGTGGAATCCAGCTTTTGATTTCGTTTTTAGTATTAAGATGGTGGGGGAGGTGCTACGGTCAATTTAGACTTTTCACAACTACTGTCACTCAAATTACTCGAATATACCGAATATCGAGTAATATTCAAGAATCACTCAGTCAAGAGTTCTATACTTCTCATTGGTTTAAATGGACTTAATGCAACGGTTCCATATTGTTTGCTGTCATTGTTGCTTAAACAACCACAGAATACTCTAATCAGAACGGAAACTCTAATTCATTTTGAAACATTCTTTACTTCGGGCCGCCATGTTCGAAAGTGAGTATCTTCGGCAATCTTCGGCAGATCTTCGGCAGATCTTCAGCAACTGGCCGAGTTGTGATTGGTTGTATAGCCTGAAAAAGCATGTCCGCCATCTTGAGAAGTGAGTAGGCACAGTTGCCAGTTTGTGCCAGTAAATTCCAAATCTTGTTTCCATTGGCTCTTATGGGAGTTTCCCTTCTGATTGTATTATTCTGTGATACAACTTCTTTTCTTTTTCCTCATCTTTACAGTTTACACTGCACTGAGGTCTGAGATCGTCAAGAAATGGCCAAAAATGAGTGAAAAAAAGTTCATAAAAAATAAACGTTTTCGATCTTTTCAGCGAATTTTAAAACTTTCCAGTAAATTTCTAAGTTTAAATTACTTGTTAATAGTGTCTTCTGAGATTAATTAAGTGGTCTTGATAGTTTGTAAAATAATGACAAATTGATGAGAAATTCAGCGGCGGCTCGTGCTATTTGGCAACACTGTCTTTGCTCCATTTGAATCTATGTTTAACAATCGATTGCTGGTGAAGCGCTGCTTCACTTTCGAATCGATTGTTTTACATACAATCAAATGGTCCCGCTATCATAGTATGACGGCTCGTGCAATATAGCAACCATGTTTCTTGCCATTTGAACCCATGCAAACATATCGATTTCGCAGGGATTCAGTGAGTCCCGTGCAGATCGATTCTTTAACGTGGGTTTAAATGGAGAGAATCCGTTGTTGCCACATTGCACGAGCCTTTATTGAGTCCGGTTCGTCAGAGTAACTCATGCAGTAATGTGATTTATCGAATTCCGCTGTTCCTGAACGGGCGGCGATGAGCGCGGGCGGGTGGTCATCACCCATCGGGTGGTTATTGGTCATCGCGTCTAAACGGAGGACATCAGGCCCCGGCCGCTGACTCGATGCGCGGTTGCGGCTGCAAAATGACACAACACTAAAGTATTCATCAAACGAGCATAGAGCGACGCACAGTAGGTTAAAAAAAAGAAATTTTCCGGACATAATTCCACGAACATACATCAAGGTTTCGAACAATAATACCGTAACAATCAATTGAGGCGTTTTATGTAAAAAGGGGTTCTTTGCAGTTTTGTAATTGGAAGAAAAACGCATTCAAAGTTTTGCAACTTGATTTCTACCAATCTGGCTACCTAGATGGCTGATGTAAATTTTTTTCCTAAAACTAGGTTTATTTACGGACATAATGGTTTAAAGTTTTTTAAAATCCGTGTATTTCTGTGTTTTACACAATATTTTGAAGTTGACTCCTAGGAGCCCCTTTTTACGTAAAACGGGTCTCGCCGCCTTAAAAATACCACCAAATAGCAGAAAAAAATAATCATTAGCTGATTTTCGGCAGAGATGGTCCTTATGGCATGTACTTTCACCCAAAAAAAGTACTTTAAGATATCTTGCCGGCGTTGCCAGATATATCCAAAAGTGTAGCCCAAAATGCCTTTATATCGAAATATATCGAGAACTATCGATTGAATCGAAAAATTGATACGCTTCCCATTTACTTGGAATAATTTCCAACATGAAAGATACTTTGCGTTTTTACGCTCTGACGACTCCTAAGCCCTCAAAACCGCGATCTAAGTTTTCGGCGATTTTTGGAGAACTTGAAACTCGCATCACAACGCCCATTTAACGAAGCCTCGATTCACGAATACACCTCGTAATCGCTGAGTTTTCAAGATATTGAGTTGAGATTTTTGTGAGAGACTATTATTGATATGGCAAATCGATTAATGTGTTTTACGCAAAAAGGGGTTCTTCGCGAAGAACCCCTTTTTACATAAAACGCCTAAATTTTTGCGCTTACGCGATATCGGTTTCCGCCCTCCAACAATACAAAACTAAGCATTTTTTTAAGATTAGGCTTGAGTATCCCCTTATGTGAGAATGGGGCTCTCGCGAACTTTTGCTACAGGGCATTGAAGAGTTGATTCTCGCATTAAAATTTGTAAAAATGACGATGAGTGCACTAAAAAATCACGAAATTATCTCTCAGAATCGGGCTTAATGGCGGAGAGACGCAGGTATAATGGGAGAATCCTATCTAAATTGAGACATATTTCTGTGTTTCCGTGGGGAAAGTGACATAATAGCCAGGGACCAAATAGTGTTACGGCTTGACGGTCCTCCGAAAGACGTTGGATGGTGCGCACGTAAGTATATTTGCGTGTAGTTTATACCCCCCGTAAGTGCTCACCGATCATCTGCGTGCGGGACCGTGAGGACGTAACACTATTTGGTCCCAGGAATCTCCCATGATACTTGCGTTCAACCGCCATTACGATCTTGCCGTTATAACAGTTATGTGAATTTATTATTAAATTTTAGACTTTCTCAGAGTGATTTTCGCTGGTTTTCACATCAGATTGGACTGTTTATTTGATTATAGCAAAAGTTTGCATGAGTCCTATTCGGCAACGATGTATTCAGCACATTTAAACTCTTTGAATAAAAGATCGAATGCGAAGATGTCCCACGAACACCCAATAGCTCGATCTTTTTAATGGGTTTCGATAGACGAACTGCGACGTTGTCAAATCGCACGCTGAAACTGAGTGTTTCCTTGTCCGAGAAAATCGCGTTTCGGATCCACTGTGTGAGAGTCGAATGCAAAAATTCTTATCGGTAATTCAATTTTCTCCCGGCTGGCGATGGCGATGTGATGGAATGGCGCGTACGCATGCGCAGAAAAAAAATTGCTCGCGTCGATTGTCATGTAAATCGCAAAGATAAGGGAGGAATGGGCGGGGGGGACTTGGGAAGGGAAGGGGGGTGTTAAAGACTTCGAAATTAGTTTTAAACGAATATGGCTGACGGAGGGAGGGAGGGAGGAAGTAAGGACTAAAAGGAAGGAGCGCAGATAAAAAAAGAAAAGAAAAGGCTTCATTCAAAACTCGTAACGTCCCGTCACACATTGGTTCGAAAAATCAATGGGGCTGTTCCAAACTTTTTCTGTATGCAATTAATTACAAGTCCAATCTGATGTAAAGACCAGTGAAAATCACGAAAATCACACTAAGAAAGTCTAATATTCAGTAAGAAACTCTCATAACTGCTATGACGGCAAGTTTGGTATGGCGGCTCAACGCAGGTATCATGGGAGATTCCTGTCTATTATGTCACTTTCTCTACGGAAACACAGAGATATGTCTCAATGGGTCTGTCGCAAACTTTTGCTAGAACGACAAAGAGAGTTTCATCGTATGTAAAATCGCCCGAAAAGTCCATTGGTGGCATCAGAAAGTCATGAAATGCGATGATAAACTCACGAGAGACATTTAATGAAATCCAATATGGTGGTAAAATATCGAGCAATCTGTATGCATGCACCTTCAACATTCAAGGATTGCCAACGTTGACAACCTCATAGCTTCAGAGGTTATGTGTTTTTTACGTTGTGATTGGGTGTGATCGATATTGTGAGGTTGGCTATCCTTGGATGTTCGTGGTGCATGCATACAGGTTGCTCGATATTTTACCGCCATCTTGGATTTCATTAAACGTCTCTCGTGAGTTTATCATCGCATTTCATGACTTTCTGATGCCACCAATGGACTTTTCGCGGACTGTAGCGCGGGTTGTTTGAAATGGAAGGTATTTTCTGAGTGACTGAATGGATTTTGAAAGTTTTTAATGTGCGCATCGTTATTTTCGCCGAATTTTACGTTAGGAAACAATGAGTTATATTGATGTAGCAAAAGTACGCAACAGACCCATTTCGTAAATGGAACTTTCGCTAAAGGGAATTTTTTTCGAGGCAGGACCGAGGTTCCACACAAAGAACTTTCACAGTACATCTGAATATCTCGCCACTTATCTTTTCATTCAAACGTGTCCATAAAAATCCATCTTCCGGACCACTGAGCGTTGGTCAATCCGCAGATGCGGTTCGCGATGTTCTGTTGTGACCGACCGCCTCTGTATGAAACACTCACACACACTCACACAAAGACGCGTATACAATTGTACAATCGCACAATCACGCCCACGGATTTTATTTTTATGAGCTATTAATTGGTCTTTTTTTTCCATGCTCAATTTATTAGTCTAGATGTCTGGCCGGACGATACCAAGGGACAACTCTAGACGGGACGGACAAAGAAGTAATACGAGTTGTTACGGAGTTTCGAGCGGGACAAAGCTGGTCATTCAATAAGCTGACCTTCGCTCTTCCTCTACGCTGCAATCGGAGAGACAAAGAGAGAAAGAGCAAGAGAGAGAGAGAGAGAGAGAGAGAGAGAGAGAGAGAGAGAGAGAGAGAGAGAGAGAGAGAGAGAGAGAGAGAGAGAGAGAGAGAGAGAGAGAGCAAGATAAAGAGCGAGAGAGAGAGAGAGATGGAGAAAGAGCGAGAGAAATAAAGAGGGGAGAGAGAGAGGAAAATAATGCGTTAGTTCAAAAGGTTAATCACGGTCTTATTAAAAGGAGTTCGGTCCTGATCTGAATAAGACACAACTCCACTAATCGAAAGACAGATGAACCCATTCCCATCTTTACTACTGTAGTCTTTAAGATATTAGGGAGGCGGAGTCTCTCTTTGTCAATGGAATGCACGCGGGCACTAGGGGGGAAGAGGGGTTTTGGAGACATCACCTTTTTGCCAATATGATGAAGAATGAACCACAGATGCAAAAGATATGGAAACCCTTGAAGGCGATCGACTCCATTTGCCAGGCTGGATCGATAGAGCGGTCACAAAGGGGGTTTTGGAGACACCACCTTTTTGTCCATGTGATGAGCCCCGAGTTGTAATGAGTGAAAGAGCCACAGTTGCAAAAGATATGGAAACCCTTGAAGGCGATCGACTCCATTTGCCAAGGTTAATCGATGGAGGGGTCACAAGGGGGCTTTTGGAGACATCACCTTTTTGCCCATATGATGAGTCATGAGTTGCAAGTAACCGGAAATTTTTCTTAAAGAAGTATCGAAATACGATTGCTCATTTTAGGTACTTTTTCAGTTATATTACGATGATTTTTGGACGTATTATGCAGAGGTCTTCTACGGGTATTCATCTATAGTACCATATTCATCTTAATAATAGTAATAACATAATAGTAATAATAAAATAGTGACAATATTCATAGTATTTTTCTTATAGTTCCATGACACTCCATTTTCCTTAAAATAATTTACCAATCAACGGTAAATCTTTTTTTTTTGAACAATAGAACTGACGATCATAAACGGTACTAAAACAATTATGTGAGGAAGAGACCGTTCTGTACTTTCTCTAGAGTAACTTTTAAGGAAAAAAACACAAACACAAAAGTTTTGGTTAATTTTTGTTCTTTTATAGTCCTCTAAAATAAAAAAAAAGAAGAAGTTTAAAAGAAAAGCGTGCAACGGACCCATTAGCGTGTCAGGAACATTGCTTGAGATCGAAAAAAAAAAAAAAAAATGCTCTAGAAAAACGGCCTTCTCAGTAGAGGAAAGCCCCATGAAAAACACGAGGTGCGCTCTTCAGACGAAATCTGTACGTGTCCGTAAAGCTGGTTTTTTTCGGAAGAACACGCCTGTCTTCAAACGCCCCAATTTTCATGCCTCACTCTCGGTATCAGTAAATAACTCTTTTTTTCCACTTTGAGTTAATTGAATCGTAACAGATGACATCGTATTTACGGTTACAATGCTTTATACGGCCAGTTGTCACGGCATGGGCATGGCATGGCACGCGTGAGGTAAAACAGCCGAATCACCTACTCCCCTCGATAAACAAAGGACCAATTGAGACGACACATTTTTTTTTCTCCCTTCCGTTCCATCGAATCTAATTTTCAATTATAAAAAACACGATAGTTGATTCAAACAGCGATTGTTTTGTCTTCCGCTTCTGCGCCCTTATGGCCCACTATGGCCACCCCCTACCTCCAATCAAATGACAATAATTGCTTCCCCTAAACGAGTGCATTCACAGTGGATAGAAATGACTGTTCAAATGGATAAAAATCGTGGAAAGGAGAGGGACTTGTGTGAAAGATTTAAAAAAATTGTCTTTTTCAGAATGACTAGCATTTGTAATTTTTGAAAATTTGAAAATTGGATTTTTTTTTTTTTTTTTAATTAAATTTCGATTTTTTTCTTTTCTTATTTTTCTGATTCTTCTTATTTTTTTGTTCTTTTTTTTAATGATTTTTCCAAGAAATCATGGAATCACCTCGCTGTAGAATCTGCACTTACTTTAAAGACTCAAACCTCATAAAGTTGGACATTCTGAAGAAGATTGATAGCCTGATTTTGGATTCAAGTTCCCTGATAAAACTGGGTCATCATATAAAATTCTGTGATAGTTCCATGTCTTCCCTGATCCTGGTGGAATGAAATTCCCTTCAAATTCCAGGTTTCCTAGGTAAACTCGATAAACTGATGTGGTTCCCAAGATCTGAATTCAAGCTCCCTCATAAAATTGGGTTGTCATCCATAAAAATTCACGTCTTTTTTGAAGGAATAAAATTACCTGAAAATCACGGGTTTTCCTAATTCTATACACAGTTTTTTTTTTGTTTTTTTTTCTCTAACAAAAGTAAATTTGGAGAAAAAACACTACTGAAATTGGAAGCGTCGCAAGGAGGAATGTTGGGCTATTCCGATTGAAAAGAGGCGAAATTTGAGGCTTCTGACGGAGAAAGGCGCTTGCCCCCGTGTCCCCTTTGGGTCCACCGCTGGTTTCTGGATCTGCCTACTGTGCGTATAGACAGTACCTTCTGTCACAGAGATGTTCCGAGCACCAACTGTGGACCAACGACCATAACCGTATCCAAAAATGTGTCATCCACTCTCTTCCCTCGTTTGAACGCATGTTCCAAATAAAAGGACAGAAAGGGCTGAAGTCATGTGACTTTAGCACCTATTTCTATCCTTTTTTAACACAAGCGTTCAAATGGGCAATGAGAGAGGAGGACAGATGCCTGGCTACGCCTATGCGCAAGAGTGGCGAGGCGTGCGATTTGGCAACGTCCCTTCTTCCCATTTAAACCAACTAGAAAGGTCGAAATGTGTGGTCAATGTCATCACCGATGACCAAAGCGTTCGATTTTTTGTGTGAATTTAAATGGAGAAAATACATTGTTGCCAAATATCACGCCTTGCCACTGATGCGCAAGACTATGAACAGTGCAGCCATTTTTCGGATTGCTAGCTATCAGAGCTGCCGTTTGCGTATAATCAATGGTTTTTTTCTTCAATGCACCGATGATTCCACCGGTTGAGGAAATATTACACGCACAGTTTAGTTTAGTGTATGGCTATACTGCACAAAATTACTCAGATCTGTAATATTTTCTTAATCGGTGGAAACGCCGTCAATGAATTAAAATAACCGCAAGTTTTGTTTTTTTGTTTATTTGTTTTTTTTAAAGTCATCGACAGCTCCATCGGTTGAGTAAAGATTACAGATTAGTGTTATTTCGTGCAGTACGCAGTCATACACTGAACTGAAACGTGCAATATTTTCTCAATCGGCGGAATCATCGATGAATAAAAGAAATGCCAATCGGCAGCACTGCTGGCCATCCGATTTTTCCCCTTTGACTTTATGTAAAAAATGGTAATTCATAGGAAAATTAGTGGCGTCATTTGGGGGGGGGGTCCCCCAAGGATTTGAAGTCAGGTTTAAAAACGGGAACGAAGTATATTGATGAGCAAAAAAGAAAAAAAAAAAAGCAAAGTCATCAGATTTTTGCCCCCCCCCCCCCCCCCCAAGCTGGCTCTATGGCTCTAAAATTATATTGATGAGCAAAAGAGAGAGAGAGAGAGAGAGAGAGAGAGAGAGAGAGAGAGAGAGAAAAAGGTCATCAACTTTTTGCCCCCCCCCCCCAGCCGAACTCCAAAAAACGCCCCTGAGGAAAATCTGGCAACAATCACAAGGAACGGCCGTCAACTTAGGCGCTCTTTATCCATAATGGAGCTGTTGCAAACTTTTGCTACAGGCTTATTAATAGTTGATAATGGGGTAATACCCAGTAAAAATAACGATTAGCGCACTAAAAAATCACGAAATCCACTCCTAAACTCATATGCACTAAATGCTTTTAAATGCGAGACCGCAATGGCGGCCGAGGCCGCGGTTTTCTTATGGAAATTGTATGCTTCTTCTTCTTCTTCTTCTTGTGTGGTGTTGCGAGAACACCTCGTGTAGATGGCGCTGATTGAAGATAGGGAACACCAATGAAAACCGCGGCCCCGGCCGCCATTACGGTCTCCTGTTTAAAAGCATTTTGTGAGTTTAGGAGTGGATTTCGTGATTTTTTAGTGCGCTGATCGTCATTTTTACTGGGTATTACCCCTTTTTCAACTATTAATAAGCCTGTAGCAAAAGTTTGCAACAGCTCCATTGCGACCGTATCCAGAAAAAAAGGGTATTGTAAAATACGGGGTGTGCTCTTCCCGCAGTAACCGAAATTTGATCATGATCTCGATTTCTAGGAAAAAACTCACCCCATCTTTTACCGGCCTACATTTCGATAAACATCCATAATTCATGTTTCGGAACCGGATACCGTCGCGCGGGACGCGAGCTGCGTTCCTCTGAACCGGAAAAATGTACCGTGCACCGGAGTGTCCGGAGTCAAAGGAACGTAACGAAACGGAACGTGAAATACAAGAACGGACAGGTGTGCACAGGTGTTAATGTTTAAATGTGACTTTTGAGCAGGATCCCTGAGCGAGTTAGGTGTCACCGTCTGTCAGCAATCAAAATCTAAGAAAAACATGAGAGGAATGATTTTATTTGATTGTAACCCATACAGCCCCATAACACGGAAAAAAAAGATTAGTGAAAATAACCATACGGATACCTGATTTTGGCACCTGCTAGATGTTATTGTAAACTTGACCAGAAGTATGGTACCACAGAATACTCTAATCAGAACGGAAACTCCCATAAAAGCCAATGGAAACAAGATTTGGAATTTACTGGCACAAACTGGCAACTGTGCCTACTCACTTCTCAAGATGGCGGACATGCTTTTTCAGGCTATACAACCAATCACAACTCGGCCAGTTGCCGAAGATCTGCCAAAGATTGCCGAAGATGCTCACTTTCGAACATGGCGGCCCGAAGTAAAGAATGTTTCAAAATAAATTAGAGTTTCCGTTCTGATTATAGTATTCTGTGATGGTACATTTGCCGATACTTTGAGTAAATTCGACATGCAATCATGTAACATCATCTAGTACCTAGTCAAAACATAGTATACTTCTGGTTAACATTACCATAACATTTAGCAGGTGCCAAAATCAGGTATCCGTACGGTTATTTTCACCGTAGTTTTTTTCCGTGAAGCATGGGGTCACCAAAGACACTCTTCTTGCATTATGTCGTTACCAAATTTCAGTAAAATGGGGCTGGTGCACACTTTTACTATAATCGATTAGATAGTCGATTCTGGTGTAGGCAAGTACCTCCAAATATAACAATGGCAGCACTAAAAACTTCCGAAATCCAATCCTAAACTCAATAAACGCTTTCATTCGCGCGAGTGTGACGGTGGCTGTGGGCAGTAATAATGGGGGATTCCCATCTAACAATACTGTAATTCCATCAAGAACTGACCAATAAGAGACGACGACTTTCATTTGACACCGGTGTCACTGGATGTCACGGTACCATTCATCGGATGTGGATCATTACTATACTCTGATGACTAATTACTCTGTAAATCATCCTTGTCAGCATAGAGAGAGTCAGTAGCGCATCGCGAGTTTCTTCGTCTCTCTCTGTTCTCCATTAAAAAACGTATGTTAGGCAAGGATGGACAAGGGGGTAAAACCCCCTCTTTCTGTCCTCTTCCTACTTTCACATTCAAAAGGGAAATGAGAGAGATGGAAGAGATCCTGGGTGCGCGAGTGGAGAGACTGACGAAATTAAGTTAGGAATTCTCCCATTATTACTGCCCTCAGCAACCATTACGTCTAGGCTTTCAAGGTTTGTAAAATTGTAACCACAATGAATATTGATGATAACTAGTCAACATGGGCGGCGCGTGGAGTCAAAAGTGGGGGGGGGGGCTAAAATTCAAACTTTTTTTTTTTTGTTTGACGCAGGCGGGTGGGGGGATAAATAACCATTTTTCTTTTGGAAAACTTGTAATTTTGACTTGAAAGGGGCTAAAATTTAAAAATACTGAAAATTTGGGCTAAATATAGACACACTTGAAACAATTTGGTTAGGAAAGTTTTTGAAAAATATAAACAAAAGGTGTGACAGTCTCGTTTTCTTAGTAACTTCTGAATGAAGCAGACTGATGGCGATGAGAAATCGATAACGTTTTTTCATTCTTCTTTTTCTCTTTTTCTTTCTTTTTCCTTTTTCCTTTTTTCCTTTTTTTGTCGTTCAAATTTTTTTTTAGCCCCTCGTTCCCAAAAAAGTGAGGGGGGGGCTATAGCCCCAATAGCTCCTTATACGCGCCGCCTATGCTAGTCAATCGAAAATAAAAAAATAAAACATTAAAAATCGCGCCAGTGTTGTAGCACGGTCGATACATCTGTGATTCTTCGTTGGGTGAATCTATACCTATCTGTTCTTCCTCTCCAAGTTGATTTAAAGTAATGCAAATGAACCCGTATCCCTCCCCCCTCTTTCCCTCATCTTGGTTCCCTGAACCCTTTTTTTCTCTCCCCTATTTACGATAATTATGTAGACGGACGATACGATACTTACTCCTACACGAGCATTGGAGAGCGTTACAAGTACCCAGTTCATCTTGATAATCGAGGGATAAAAGCGAAGATACGACCAAAATACCAGCTCCTGCGTGAATATTAAATTTGATCCGCGTTGCCACAGTTCGTTTCATTGGACTTTAATCGGATTCGTCTGATTAAAAGCAATACCGTCATCTTGCATACCTCCAACCGCTCCATTGAGGTTATGGTCACTCGGGTTATACGTTTATACAGCCGCTTATGAGAGACGGTGGATTTTATGCAGCTATTTGGATTTTTCGGGCATTTCTAAGCATTTGTCGGCCTTTTCGTCGATTTTTTCAGTTGGTGGGGTCTTCGACTGATGTTCCTGATAAATTTAGCGAAAAAAAATTTTCATCACCGAAATTACCATAAGCATTAACAGAAGTCTCAAGCATCGATGTTTGCAGTTGAGTGGGACTTCTGTTAATGCTTATAGTGTAACTTCGGTGATGACAATTTTTTTTTCGCTAAATTTATCAGGGACATCAGTCGAAGACCCCCCCCCCCCCCCCAACTGAAAAAATCGACAAAAAAGGCCTACAAATGCTTAGAAATACCCGAAAAATCCAAAAAACTGCATAAAATCCACCGTCTCCCATAAGCGGCTGTATAAACGTAGAACCCGAGTGACCATAACCTCAATGGAGCGGTTGGAGGTATGAAAGAAGACGGTATTGTTAAAAGTCCGACTGAGCGCGTTTCATTGGAAACTTCTTTGTTCGATCGCTCGTAATCTTCTGTTTGATTGTAATTTTAAACTGTCGAAGTTTCGATAGAAACTTATAGTATATTCAAGGCGTTTTCAAAAAAATGAACGAAATTTGAGAATATTAACGAAGTGTCGACATATTATCTCGATCGATCGAAATTTTTCGTTTGATTGCAATTTCAGACCATCGTAGTTCCGATCAAAACTTTTTCAATTTTTCATGCATTTTTTCAACGAATAGAAGAAATTTGAGAATTTTAATAACATTTCTGAATTTTAATTGCATCGCGCGTCACTATTAATTCAAAAGTGGTTTTCACAGAGAACTACGCGTAAGTGAGTAACGAAGCAAGGAATTAAGTAAGTGAGTAAGTAAGTAAATCAGTAAGTAAGCAAATAGACTAATAAACGTTTTTACTAGTTTTTAGACATGTTTTAAAACATACTAACTTTTTTAATGACTTCGCCGTAGAAGCGAATATGGCAACAGCGTTGGCCGTGGCCACCAGCATGGGTCGCGTAGATGCTTTGCCGAGATACGTCGGAAACGAGACTGAGTAAACATGCCTTTTTTTTGACTCAAATCGATTTATTTCGGTAGAGGAAAATTCAATTTAATTGTTTGGGACTGGTGTTTAGTCAACTTTACATTTCGCCGAAATAATTAATCGTTTCAGCCTTCCTGGTATTGCCATCCTGCGTCCCTCCCCTCTTTCGTCAATTGCTGGATGTTAAACGGTCATTGTTCACATAAGCAAATCAAAGGAGTAAAACGAAGAAAGTGTCTCCTTATGAGAGGTGTAGGAAAACGTCTTTTAGTTTTGCTCGATGCAAAATACAAGGGGAAAGCGACGAAAGTCACGTTTCAGAATGGATATTTTGCACACTACAACATCGTAAGAGTCATATATGTATTTCCATAGATTTTAAACCAAAAACACCAATGAGCCGAAACCAATAAGAATCCATGGAATCGTACAAAGATACCCTCATAAAATCCTTCGATGGGTTTTTTGCAAATGTTTGCTATATCTGTAGAGGAGAGTTTAAAATGGTGGAAAACAACTTGAAAATAACCTTGGAAACATCAAAAAGTTCCAAAAATTGACCTACAATCTTAATAAATGCGTTTTAGAAGAATGAAAACTCTACAGACTCGTGTTAGTATTGTAACTTCTAACTGCATTTCAAATGAGGAAAGTGATCTTTTGAAAATGAGATTTTATAGAACTTTGACATTCGATACCTCGAAAGCGAGAGAAAAAAAAAAGAAACGATAAAGGAACAAATAAACATCACAAATTCGTGGATGGGTCACAAGAATTTTCGGAAGAAAATAAATCTAAGACTTTATTGGGTGGTGTCAATCGTTTGTTGATCGAAAGAAATTCCTGGTGACTTTGACGCTGGGGTATAAACAAGAGCAATACGCCGCGCTACAAATGGAATCCTAAGCGGTCAAAAATACACGGACATCGGCACTAGGCTCTCAAAACGTCCCCGTTCCTCTTCTACGGCACCGCCTATGTAATTTTAAAAGGAAAACCCGGCTTACGAGCAATCCTGTCTTTTTGGTGGGATTTTAATCATTGACAAGGCGCAGGGCTCTCAAAACGTCCCATCTGCTCTTCCGGGGCACCGCCAATGTAATTTCAAATGAGAAAACAGACTTACGAGCAGACCTGTCTTTCTGGTGGGCTTTAAATCGCTGACAAGGCGCAGGGCTCTCAAAACGTCCCATCTGCTCTTCCGGGGCACCGCCAATGTAATTTCAAATGAGTAAACATACTTACGAGCAGACCTGTCTTTCTGGTGGGCTTTAAATCGCTGACAAGGCGCAAGGCTCTCAAAACGTCCCATCTGCTCTTCCGGAGCACCGCCAATGTAATTTCAAATGAGAAAACAGACTTACGAGCAGACCTGTCTTTCTAGTGGGCTTTAAATCGCTGACAAGGCGCAGGGCTCTCAAAACGTCCCATTTGCTCTTCCGGGGCACCGCCAATGTAATTTCAAATGAGAAAACAGACTTACGAGCAGACCTGTCTTTCTGGTGGGCTTTAAATCGCTGACAAGGCGCAGGGCTCTCAAAACGTCCCATCTGCTCTTCCGGGGCACCGCCAATGTAATTTCAAATGAGAAAACAGACTTACGAGCAGACCTGTCTTTCTGGTGGGCTTGAAATCGCTGACAAGGCGCAGGGCTCTCAAAACGTCCCATTTGCTCTTCCGGGGCACCGCCAATGTAATTTCAAATGAGAAAACAGACTTACGAGCAGACCTGTCTTTCTGGTGGGCTTTAAATCGCTGACAAGGCGCAGGGCTCTCAAAACGTCCCATCTGCTCTTCCGGGGCACCGCCAATGTAATTTCAAATGAGTAAACAGACTTACGAGCAGACCTGTCTTTCTGGTGGGCTTTAAATCGCTGACAAGGCGCAGGGCTCTCAAAACGTCCCATCTGCTCTTCCGGAGCACTGCCAATGTAATTTCAAATGAGAAAACAGACTTACGAGCAGACCTGTCTTTCTGGTGGGCTTTAAATCGCTGACAAGGCGCAGGGCTCTCAAAACGTCCCATCTGCTCTTCCGGAGCACTGCCAATGTAATTTCAAATGAGTAAACAGACTTACGAGCAGACCTGTCTTTCTGGTGGGCTTTAAATCGCTGACAAGGCGCAAGGCTCTCAAAACGTCCCATCTGCTCTTCCGGAGCACCGCCAATGTAATTTCAAATGAGAAAACAGACTGACGAGCAGACCTGTCTTTCTAGTGGGCTTTAAATCGCTGACAAGGCGCAGGGCTCCCAAAACGTCCCATCTGCTCTTCCGGGGCACCGCCAATGTAATTTCAAATGAGAAAACAGACTTACGAGCAGACCTGTCTTTCTGGTGGCCTTTAAATCGCTGACAAGGCGCAGGGCTCTCACAACGTCCGCTGTGATCTTCGAGGGCACCGCCAAGGTTTTTTTCAATGCTATAACGCCAAGTGCGAAATGACCATTCAACGCAGGTATCATGGGAGATTCCTGTCTATTATATCACTTTCTCTACGGAAACACAGAGCTATATTTCAATTTAGATAGGAATCTCCCATGATCCCTGCGTCTCTCCGGCGCTAAGCTCGATCCTTAGAGTGAATTTAGTGATTTTTCAGTGCACTCATCGTCATTTTTACAGGTTTTCATGCAAGGATCAACTCTTCAATCCCCTAAAGCAAAAGTTTGCAAGAGCCCCAATCATGATATTCAAAGTTTCCTTTCCTTCCTTCCACTGAAACAGCGGAGGCATTGCCTCACTGTAAAAAAGGTCTCACCCGACCAAGTATCAGCCTCTCTATATTGCTACAACCTAGTTGATAAATGCGAAAGGATGTCCCGGAAATTCCATAATTCAATCCACAGTGTGCCCCCCTACACTACCACCACCGTATCGCCGCATCACCGAACCATCCACCGATACCAATACCAAATAAATGTGGTAAGTGAGAAATGGTAACATGCATGTCTAATCGTTCAACGCAAACAACGAGTCATTTATCAGTCTCCTTATTCTTCTGCTTCCCCTCCTAAACCCCCCCCCGCCCCCTCCGAACCACCCGCTCATGACCTCGTCACACCTGCGGGGTCACCTGACCTCATCCAACATCCAACACACCCCCCCCGGCCATCCCCCTCCCCACACAATCCACCCGCTCTCAGCGAGGAGACGTATACATCCCATATACTAAAACGCGTCAAATATGAATTAATAAGGGTTTACATTCAGACTCGCCTCTCATTGTTGAATTGAAATGTTAGATGCAAAAACCACACAATTCCTATTTAAAATACATTAGTAGAAGTATCGTTGTCACAATAAACGCCTCAATTGAGGCGGTAACCTGGGATTAAAAATCAGGTATGCTCTTCATAAAACATTGACATAGGGATACCATTCAGATTTCTGGTGAAGAACAGACGTAATGTTTAATACACCTTTACTCCAGTTATCTTCTCGACTGTGTCTTGAATGCAAAGCTTGGAAGACGATGGATGTAATAAATATGTTATTAATAAAGGGTACACGAGAAATGAAAAATATGGTTTCCCTTTATTATGCAGGCTTGTTTGACCGAGGGTCTATTTTGAGACATAGACATAGATTTTGTGTATCCTGTATCACCATCTTCAAATCTATGGCAGTGTGATCAGGAATCGATGGTATAGACATACACAGAGAGAATATTGTATAGGGTGAGTCATAAATAATGATCGATTTTTTTTTTGTAAATTGAGGTTATGGAAAGAGCATGAATTCCCTACACACTGTAGATATGGAGTCTTGCACACTTTTGATACAGGTGATAATTGATTCTGGCATAAAAACCTGTAGAAATGACGATGAGTACACTAAAGAATCACGAAATTCAGTCTCAGAATCGGGCTCAATAGCGGAGAGACGCAGGTATCGCGGGAGATTGCTATATAATTTGAGACATATCTCTGTGTTTCCGTAGAGAAAGTGACATAAGATACAGGAATCTTCCATGATACCTTAGTTCAGCCGCCATTACGATCTTGCCGTTATAGCAGTTTTGTGAGTTTGTTACTAAGTTTTAGACTTTTTTAACGTGGTTTTTGTGATGCTCGCTGGTATTAACATCAGCTTTAAGTATTCATTTGCTCAAAGCAAAACTTTGTAAGAGCCCCATTGTGCCATTGCTGAATCCAATTCTGTTTGACTCTCAAATTTAGAGCAAAATTCAAAAGTCAGAAAATATTTTTTGGCAAAAAGAACTGAAACTACGGATCACTTTTGAGTCAAGACTTATGAGGTGCGACCTATAAGTAAAATTGAGGCAAACCTCGGTAAAAATGCACTGAGTTGCTTACGTATGAGACTTTGCGAGGCTATGACCAGTTGAAGGCTGGTTAAGCTTACCTAGAACAAAATAAGAGGGAAAAAACTCGTTAGAAAAAAAACGTTATAAAACAGAGTTCATGAAAAATCAATGTAGCAAAAATTGATCCAGGAATCATTTTGGCAGAAAAACAAAAAAACAAAACAAAAAAAAGAAAGAAAACAGCGATTTTTTTTTAATACATTCCATTTTCACACCCTTAAATCTTTCATGCACGCGCATTTTTGAATTTGAATTTTTTTGAGATTTTTTTAGACCGTTCAAAAGAAGAAAATTTTCTAAGAATCTTGAACGGGTCACACAATTTTTTGCAAAATATCGATTTTATTTCCATTGAATCCCACGGTACCTACTTACATAAAATGGTACACATGTGCCCCACTTCCCGTGAAAGGGTTAAACCCTCCCCACCGAATAAGTCCCTCATTTTGACTTGTAAGCGATCAATTTCCAAATCCCTCCAAGTTACACCCATGCAAAATTAATCTTTTTTTTTTTTTCTTTTTTTTTTAATTGCCTTGATCTTTCAAAGAATCGATTCTTTCCGATACATCCATTCGAGAGCTTTATCGATACTTCGAAATATCAGTATCAGTGCCATCCTGATGATTCTCCCTGAAATTCGGCAACACAGCTCGACGCCAGGATTAATCGTTAGTAGCTTACAATTCCACTTCATAGGGGGGCAAAGGGGCAAAGGGAAGTGGCAGAGGAGAAAGAATTAAACAAAGGGCGGGCGAGAGAGAGAGAGAGAGAGAGAGAGAGAGAGAGAGAGAGAGAGAGAGAGAAAGAGAGAGAGAGGGAGAGAGAGAGAGACAGAGACAGAGTGTGAATGATGAATCGATTTTTTATTGAGCGATTATGTTACAATGAAAGCTCTTGATGCTACAAACAAAAGGAGTGCATCAACGATGTGAATGAGAAGATGAGGAGAGTAATCAATGATACCAGGAAAAAGGGGAGGGGAGAGAGGAGAGGGAGAGGTGCGGGAGAGAAGAGGGAGAGGAGAAAGAGCCAGAGCCCGCAGTGATTGAAGCGTTGGAAAGTTGGGCGTACATGTCCTCTCGTTTTACGGCGACTCGTATTTCTTCCATTTGAACCAATGCGAAAGTATCGATTTTTCGCAGGTTCGATTGATTCGTATAAAATCAATTCATTGCCGTAGGTTTAAATGGTGGGGGTGTATCGATTCCTCGAAATATCGAAAGCTGGTGCATGTCTTCTAGTTTTGCGGCTGCTCGTATAAATCAAAACTCGTGTTCTGTGTATACCGATTGTTCCCAGGTTCGGAAGGTTTAACACGTCTGGTGAGATTGATTCTTTACCATAGGTTAAAATGATGGAGGTACCGATAAATCGAGACCTCACGGAGAAAAATTTATAATTGGGGCTACCAGAATTACTTCTACGTAAAAGTTAAATGTTCATTCGCGTATCCTTAACTAGATTTCTGGTAATATTCAAAATACATTTTTCGTTGAAACCAGCAATATCTTCACAGATACCCAGCATTTACATTTAACTATTCCGTAGAAGTAATTATGGTAGCCCCTAATATAAATTTTTCTCCGTGCTCGTGTACCCGAGAGCTCAGAAAAACATGTTCTTGAAATGTGGCTGATTACCTGTCCTTTCGTCTGTCATGGATAAAAACGTGCTACGACGAATGCGGTAGGGCGAATGATAAAAAAGTCCTCGAGAAAAAAATCGTGATATTTCTGAACAGAAATTCTGGTCGAAAATGCAAACAAATTTCTATGTTAGAAATTCTGGTCGAAAAAGCAGACATTTTTCCACGCCAGAAATTCTACTTGAAATCACCATAGGAATTATTTTTGAAATAAGAAATCCTGGTCATTTGCATTACTATAGAACTTGGACAGAACTATAGTTGCAAGTTTAAAAATAATTCTGGCAATTTCAAGAAATAAATAGTATTGCTTGCATCGAAAAAAGTCTAGCCTTTCCGATCAGACAAATCATGATTGAATTTTTGGGACTATTCAGTTATTAACCCTTTCACTACCAGGTTACGAAGAGTAATCAAATCTCATTCGGTCAAATTAAGTGGGTAGATAAATATTCCTACACAGCGGTTCTGATTTTGCATACACCATGGATTGAAGGCGCTCTAATAATCATTATTTTTTAAATAACAGTTTGGAGTCGCAACTGCTCTGAATATAACACTGAAATTTTGCGAGGCAGACCTAAATGCAGAAACGAGTATACTCGGGCGTGGTACTGAAAGGGTTAACACTACAAGTTCATAACAGAACTTTTCTCTTAGTGTTTATGTGTTTCTCAGTATAATTAACAGGAGAAAAAACAGGAAAGAAAAAAATCATTTTATCTAGTTAGGCTGCCGGACTTGCACGATTCGGTCCGTTAGTTTGTCACCACAGTGCACTATGGTCTCAGATCGAAAAAAAAGCGGTCAAAAATAATCAGTGATGTAAAGTCATCAAAAAGCATCGTTTTCGATCTTTCAAAATCAATTTAAAACTTTTCAGCGACTTTTTCCGGTTAGAACGACTTATTTAAAGTGTTTTCTCTGATTAAAATTAATCTTGAAAGCTTAAAAATGATAAATTCATGAAAAATGTAGTCTCTGAGTTTTGGCCACTTTTTGACGATCTCGCAGCCCATAGTGCAGTGCCTCGCTCTCCAAACGAATCGTAGCAGGCTAATAATGTAAGAAGCTACGCATATTGCACGTTCGACGTTAAATTTAAACTTGGATACCTTGAAACGCACGGGTAACTTAACCTGAGCTTTTGTCGATAATCGCGTAATAAAGTTATGAACTTTGCCTCTCGCGCAGTAGTATGGGTACAGAGAAGCGAGACGGGGTTAGAGGGGGGAGAGCTAGAAGCTCCGGTTACTTCGTGGATGCCAATTCTGACGGTTTTAACGCTCTGTTTGTTTAGATTATCTCTTTTGCGGTCTCGTGTATATTTACAGGGTGCTCCATTGTTCAATGTGGACAATATTCTCAATGTACAGTATCATATTCGGTTCGTGGTGGAACACCATGCGTTCGAGCGAGTGCAATTGATAATGATAATGACTATGGTAATGATAATGATAATGATAATGAACATGAACATGATAATGATTATGATACTGATATTGAAAATGATAATGCTAATGATAATGATAATGATAAAGATGATAATGATAATTTATTTTCAGTCAATAAACATGACTTGCACAAAAAATTAAATAAAATAAATTAAACCATCGGAGAATGAACAAAACAATTTAAAACTGAAAATTCGGTACTTCCATGCAAGCCTGTTTCGGAGGTTCCTTCAAGAAGGAAAATTAAAGAAATGAAATAATATAACATGAGAGCTAGAGTTCTGGAGAGAGAGAGTGAGAGAGAGTGAGAGAGAGGGAGAGGGAGAGAGAGAGAGAGAGAGAGAGAGAGAGAGAGAGAGAGAGAGAGAGAGAAAGATAGAGAGGGTTTAAAAACAAAATACTTTACTCTATTTTGTCTCCTTCTTTTTCAAAAGATTGCCCAATATTTTGGTTCATACCATCTTATTTTTTATTTTTTTCCTTTTTCTTTTTTTTCTGCAAAATGTATTTGAAGTTTAACTTATCATAATGTAATTATAAGTTGGACGTTTGCCCTAATTGAGGAGCATAAGGGCTAAAATTGTGAGGACTTGATAAATTTCAATAAATCAGCTATGCCTCATATACGCATTCATAAATGGATACACATGTGAAATCACTTACATGTGAATTTGCTAAAGTGTATGGTTGGAACTGTGAGAACACCCCGTAGAATTGAGGGATGGACATTGGACAATGGAGGATGTATCAGAGGCATATACGATGCCCATGGAAGATTCCAAAGGAGAGGAACTCTAATAAGATCGTCTTTTTACACTGAAAGTCCAAAGCGCGTATATTTTTCAAGAAAATAGTACCAAGATGAAATAACCAGCCGCTTGGAGTCACCAACGGATGGAATTTTAAAATGTACTCTTAACTACCCATGCGCCTCTTCATGTGCAGTATCACATTCCGGGAAGCTATCAGATTACTTTGCTCTTCCTTTTTCTATTTAAAGGGCACATTAGGACATTTTCCACGATGTTATTTGGACGACGTTTTGCAGAAAGTTACCGAGTCTTACTAGAGAAGTTGCCATTTATTTCCGACATTTATGTTATACCTCGGAAAAATATCAATGTTTAAAATTCCCTTCGTATTTTTCCCCCAAGTCCGACTAATCGCTTGTCTTGGTCTCTTTTTGTAGTGCCTCTAACTATACTTGCACGGTTTGAAGTGGCGTCTAATGTAATGCAATTTATCGAAATTCTGATGTATCCAACATAATTTGGCATGATGGAAAAATCTGTCCATCTGCCTGTATCCCGCAGTATAACTTTTGATTCGATGGTCCATATACATCTAAATTTTGCAGATAAGTTGCTTTTAGCATTCCTTATAGGGCTTTTTTTTGTTTTTTCGAAATTTTAAATTTTAAGCAAGTTATGGATGATAAAAGGTTTCCATTAAAATCAAAGGGAAAATGGGTAAACATAGGGGGAAATTGGAATATTTCTGATATAGCTGTTTGAATTTTGATTATAATTTGCAAAAACTTTTTGAAACCAGCCTACTGTAAAATTAACCCCTTTAGGTGGGGCCTCGGAGTCTCCTCCGGAATATGTTGGGGGGGGGGGATCTGGGGGCCCCCCCCCCGAAAATATAAGGAGGTCGGGGACGGGGGTCTGCCCCCCAGATTAAGTTTGATGTAAGAAAGTGTTTGTGGGGTGCTCCTAACAGTTTATTTTTAAGTGCAGCTATTTTCAGGATTTGTGTTTCTGATACTGTCTTTATTCCGTGCGTTATACAAATATTCACACCTTTATCGTTTTCAAAATTACTTTGAACATTATAATATTTAATTGTTGTTCAATTGTTTGTTAGTCTGTTTGTTTGTTTTTTCTCTCTCTCCTTAAGAGAATAAGAGAGAGTTAAGAACCGCTTTATACTGACTATAAATAAAAGCAGTATAGGGAGAAAGGGGAGAGAGAGTCAATTCAATTGAGTTTCCCGGAAGCACATTCCTGCACGCGACACCGCAGCTCAACAGTCAACAGTCAACATAGCGTTGAGAGAGCTTATACGTTTCATACAACGGAAACCGGAAACTCGCGTGTGTTTCCATCAAAAACCCGGTGTTCTTTGGATCGTACTCACAACAAAAGGCGTATCGTTTAAAGAGAGCTGGTGAGGAAAACAAAAGAAATAACAAAAACAAAACAAAAAATAATAATAATAACGTCACTGACAATGAGTTGAATCAACTTGAAAATAAACTGATGCTAGAACCATTTTTTTCTTCTTTTTGGTAATGGTTGCTTGACATCTGCGGGACGAGCAATCGACAATCGGTGTGGTTGATAAAATGATAAGACCATTCGACTAAAAAAAAAAATCACCAAAAACAAAAACCATGTTGTCGCGGGTCAGTTATAGTGCAGATTCGTTAGTAAGAGAGATATGTAAGTTTGTGGAGCGATCACCAAATGATCACTATGAAGTTGCTTTGATGATCCAACTTAATATTCTGAATCAGCTTGGCAGCCCCAACGAGCTATCTGACTTCGCACCACAAGTTCAGAGGCGCGAAGTTCAAAATCACTGCAGGCAAGATGGCCGAAAAAAGAAGAAAAAGTATACTCTTCGCAGAAAACATTTGGTTGTTTACTGCTTTCCTGCAGTGGGCAGCCCAATGTTTTCTGCAAAGAGTATATACGTTTTCTGCTTTTGTCGGTCATCTTTCCTGCAGTGATTTTGAACTGCGCGCCACTGAAATTGTGGCGCGAAGTCAGATGAGCGTACCTCTTCAATCTATAACCTTGGCCACGATCGAGATATCTTATGGACGTTTTTCTCATAGGCTAGGTTTGTTTGTCTCACTTTTTTAAACTTTAAATTTAAAAAAAAAAAGAGGAAAAAAAAATTGTGATGACAAATACACTCAAAATTGGTTTTAAACGAAAGTTTTAGAGTGCTACTATCAGAGGCGGCTCGTGCAATCTGGCAACAGTGCTCTTTTGCCATTTAAACCTACGTGAAAATATCGATACTAGGTGAGGCGTAACGCCTCACCAAATAATCGATTATTTTACACAGTTTTAAATGGAGGAAATCCATTGTTGCCACATTGCACGAGCCGCCACTGGCTACTATCTGGACACAGAAATCGATATAACTGTTTCTTCTGGAAGAATTCGCACGATAAAGAAACTGACACATAACAGAAATATGCAAAATGTTCTCACCTGAATAGCTGAATTAAAATTCTGTGTCCAGAGAGCCACTCTTAAATACTTGCAAGTTGCACTTTCGTTTAAAACCAATTTCCACTAGATTAAATACAATTTTTGATTTAACGTTAAAACAAGTGAGGCAAACAAACCAAATTCAGATCGCTTATGCTATCACACTTTGAGATAGGATTTATAACACGTATACCAGCCTCTCTATCGCTAAAGCGCGTTGTATAAAATAAACGCTTTCTCAACCTCAAATCTGGCAATATCGGCAAAATCCGCCCCGACTGCGATCCTTCAGCAGTCAACAGAGATTCGAGTACACGGAGGAGCGCATCACTCAACGGTGTGGTGGATTGGTGAATGGTGGGGCACCGCACCGGTTTCTGCGGATCCATATTTCATCGCCCCGTATAGCTGTAGCAGAGAATTGAGTTCGGCTTGGTTCAGTTCGGTGTCTCCCACAACTTAAGACTTTCTTCCACTTCTCAAAGCATCGCTATTATAATACCGGTGAGAGCGTCGTATTTTAGCATCGCAAAAAGGACGG
The DNA here is from genome assembly GCA_011764245.1 of Trialeurodes vaporariorum. Classification (NCBI taxonomy): domain Eukaryota; kingdom Metazoa; phylum Arthropoda; class Insecta; order Hemiptera; family Aleyrodidae; genus Trialeurodes; species Trialeurodes vaporariorum. The sequence goes on along the minus strand of VMOF01000013.1, from coordinate 49,800,158 downwards.
ACGTGCACCATTCAACATTCACCAGTCGCCGGTTAGGCAGTCACCAGTCACCAACCCCATCGTTACCTCGACCGGTGTATATCTTCGATGGCTCTTGACAAGTTGATTGAATCATAGATCCTGGGTGGAGACTGTTGGAAATTGTGATTTTCATATTAAATGCTGTGAAGCAAACTAATTCCTTATATTAGACTGAGTTTGTTAGCTCACTATCTCCCCTATATTTTTGTTCTCACGCCTACAGCATCTTGAGACACTTGAGCTGATTTTTACGACTTGCAGCTGAGGCTAGAGTTCACCGAGTGGACCGAAGCCAAAATCATCCCCCTTGTCCTTTTTCAGTCTGCCTTGAACATCGTTACCGATATCACCCGTGATTGACCAAATAAAAAAGTATTAGTTCTCTCTTGCCAATCTTGTGTTATTATTTGTTTTCATTATTATTATTATTTATCATAACCTTATATTTTCAACAGGTTATGGGCCCAGTCCATATACTCGTGGTATAAAATTTATTCCTTGTGTGTTTGTGCGGTCCACAATAAAAAGAAAACAGTACAATGAAAAAATAATTTGTTTCCTCGTTTTTTGGGTTTGTTTCTTGGTCAATGTTTCGTGTCTTCGTGTCGTTGTTGTGATTGCAGTTTCTTTTTTTTTGGTTGTTATCGTTGTGTTTATATATTACTATATATATAGAAAATCGTATAAAAACCTTTTTTGTGTGTGTTTAAACAATCAAGTGAAATGGAATCTTTCGATGTGTCAAGTGCGGAAAAACTTAAAGGCAAGGTAAACTATGAAGTTTGGAATTTTCAAACAAAAATAATGTTAGAAGAAAAAGGTGCATATGAAATAGCTTCAGGTGTCATTCAGAAACCTGAAATTGTAAATGAAAACGAAAGTATTGACAAAGAAAAATTAGAGAAAGAACTAGCTGAATGGTGCCGAAAAGATGCAGTTGGACGGCGAATCATCACAACAACTGTTGAGAGAGGGCTCCTCACTCATCTCATGAGCTGCAAATCTGCTGCCGAGATGTGGCACAAATTGGGAGACATTTTTGGAAAAAGTAGTGCTGAACAAAAGTGCGTAGCAATGAGGGAATTTTTCGAGTTAAAGTATGACAAAGGCATCCCTATCACGACCCACGTAAGCAATATCGAAAACATCTATCATAAGCTTAGAGCCATCGACCAATCTATTGACGAAGACTTGCTCATAACCAAAATTATGAGTACATTGCCGTTGCGAATGAATGTGTTTGTGACTGCTTGGGAAATGGCACCAAAGACAGAAAAAACGTACGTAAATTTTCTGTCAAAGTTGATGGCTGAAGACAGTCGCCAAAACGGCCCAAAAATTGAACAAGGTGTTGCTTTTTCTGTCAAGAGCTTAAAGTGTTTCAATTGTCATAAATATGGCCATGTACAAAAACATTGTAACAAAAGGATGACTACCGCGAGCAAACTCAAGTGCTATTCTTGTGGTGCTTTTGGACATACGGCAAATTACTGTCGCAACAAGAGCAATAAAAGAAGAGAAGAGGCAAAATATTGTTCAATATGTAAGAGAACAAATCATATTACAAAAGAGTGTTTCCTCAAAAATAAAAGGGGTTTCACTCAGGATGACAGAAAATTCAGAAAAGTGTCTCTCCTCTCAAATGCTCACGAGGAAGTCAATAAATCGTCGACGAACCAATCGGAAGCGTACTCAAATTGGATTGACCATTGTCGCAATAACAATGGAGAAACGCGCGATAGATGTCAAATTTGCAAACGAACAAATCACGTGGCAGAACAGTGTTTTTATAATAATAGACAATATGTGATCTGTAAAAACGCGACGGATAAGTCAGTACCTTTGTGACTAAATAGTGATGCTTTGGATAAATCATACGCTGAGTGGGTGGTTGACTCCGGGTCAACTTCACACATGATCAACGAAGATAAACATTTACGAAATACGTGCGAAATTAATAGTGTGGTGGGCGTGGCCAAAAAGGGAAGTGGGTTGAAGGTTACGAAAATTGGCAACCTTGAAACCAAAAATTGCACACTGAAAGACGTTTTGTTTGCACCTGATTTATGTAAAAATCTTCTCTCTGTAAACCAAATAGTTAAAAACAATGGGAACGTTCACTTCTCTGAAAAAGGAGTGATAGTGCGAAAAAACGGCAACGTGATCGTGGAAGGGGCTCGCGATGATAATGGACTATTTAAAGTGAATTTTCAAGGTCAAAACAATGACCATAATTCTTTTGTGTTAATCGACTCTAAACCGAACTGGCACAAGAGATTAGGACATCTAAGTAACGAAAATATCAAAGTCTTAAAATCCATCTCAAAAGGCATCAATTACATCGATGACCCAAAAGACGATTGTAAAGTATGCCTAAAAACAAAATTTGTGAAAGCTCCTTTCAAAAATTGTCGAGAAAAGGCGCAAAGACCTTTACAAATTTTGCACACTGACGTTTGTGGTCCTATTGATCCACCAACATGGGACCACAAAAGTTATTTTATGACTCTAACCGACGATTTCACGGGCTTCACAATCACTCGTTTATTGAGTCATAAATCAGAGGTTGCCGAAAACCTTAAGACTCAAATAAGTGAGATGGAAGCGAGGTGGAACCTAAAAACGGAGAAAGTGAGATGTGACAACGGCGGCGAATACACCAACTACGACCTCAAGAACTGGTGCTCGGAAAGGGGCATATCGTTAGATTTTTCGCCACCATACACGCCTCAACTGAATGGAACGGCGGAACGGAAAAATCGCACCTTGATGGATAGAGCCCGTGCTCTGATAGCCGAATCCAGTGTTGCCAAATATCTTTGGGGTGAAGCTGTTCTTACAGCAACTTACATTGTGAATAGGAGTCCAAAAACAAACATGGCAAAAACTCCCTTCGAAAATTGGTTCGGAAAAATCCCAAATCTAGAAAACATTCGAATATTTGGCAGTGTTGCATTTGCAAAATCGGTTGGCCATTTAAAAAAACTTGATGATAGAGCGAGTGAATTGATTTTTGTCGGTTACGCGCCTAACGCATATAGACTGTTTGACCCTGTGAAAAGACGCGTTATCGTGTCGCGAGATGTGAAAATTATCGAAGAAAACCCGCGTTTGACCAAAGACTGTGTGACTCAAGTGAAAATCAGCTCTGATGAGGAGAACTCAGACTCAGAGAGGGACTCAAAAGGAACCAAAAATAAGGTCAACTGCAAAGATGTCAACAAAGCAGCCCAAGTCATTGACTTCACGAGATTTGACGCATTCTCACACGATGGAGAGGAAGAAGAAGAAGGTACCAAAACAGATGGAGAGGTGTCGATAGAGACTAACCCCGAGTCGATTGCTTGCACGGAGAAGACCCTGACCTTGGCAAACAAACAGCAACCATCACATCTGGAGGGTGAGTTTGGGAATGAGGGTGAGAATGAACCGAGAAAGAGAGAGAGAGAGGGACAGTCGAGAGGGAGAAGGTACCCACAAAGAGAGAGACAGACCACTAAGCGATACCCAGACCACGAACTATACCTAATTGAGGCAAATGAGGGGGTGGAACCAATTTCAGTGGAAGAGGCCATGACGTCACCAAACCGAGATAAGTGGCACGCAGCAATGCTTGAGGAATACCAGGCTTTTATTGAAAATGAGACTTGGCAACTGGTTGAACCACCAAAAAATAAAACCATTGTAAAAAACAAATGGGTATTCAAAGTTAAAAGAGACGAAAACGGTGAGGTAGAGAGATTTAAAGCGAGATTGGTAGCTAAAGGCTTCACTCAAAAAAGAGGCATTGATTATCAAGAAACTTTTTCGCCAGTTGTCAGGAACTCTACGATTCGTTTCCTTTTTGGTCTAGCTGTAGAAAAAGATCTAAATATTGACCACCTTGATGTAAACACTGCCTTCCTCAATGGAAAATTAGAGGAAGAGGTTTATATGGAACAGCCAGAGTGCTTTGTCCAAAAGGGAAACGAACGTAAGGTATGCTTGTTAAAAAAAGCATTATACGGCTTAAAACAAGCATCCCGAGCCTGGAACAAAAACATCGACGAAAAGTTGAAAAGTGCGGGTTTCCAGCAATCTTATCATGAGGCTGGGGTATATTTTCGCATCAAAAATGGTTCAGTATTAATTATTGCTCTCTTTGTCGATGATTTATTGGTGTTTTGGAATGATGAGAAGTCGAAAAATGAGCTAAAAAGAATGTTAATGAATGAGTATAAGATCAAAGACATGGGAAAAATCAGTTACTGCCTAGGTATGCACATAAAAAGAGACGAAATTACAGGAGCTCTTTCAGTAAACCAAGAGCAGTACGTCATTAATTTGTTAAAAAGATTCAACATGATGGATTGCAAGGCGACAAAAACACCATTAGAAGTAAAACCCCAAATACAGGGTGTCCATCAAAAGGGGGATGACGCAATCATTGATGCGCCATATCAAAATTTGATTGGTGGACTAATGTACCTTGTGGTTTGTACCAGACCTGATATAGCGTACGCAGTAAGTTATCTAAGTCAGTTTAACCAATGTCCGACTGAGACCCATTGGAAAAATGTTAAACGCGTGTTGAGATATTTGAAAGGCACAATGGACAAAACTTTAACATTTGAGAAAACTGGCAAGGGTGTAATAGGTTACGTTGACGCTGATTGGGGTGGTGATTTGAGAGACCGTAAATCTTACACGGGTTTTGTTTACTTTTATGGGGGTGCGCCGATTTCTTGGGAGAGCCGGAAACAAAGAACTGTGGCCCTATCGAGCACAGAGGCCGAATATATGGGTCTCACAGAAGCCGCTAAGGAAGCGTGTTTTATACAAAATCTGTTTTTTGAATTATTCAATGAGCATTTAGATGTGACTTTGTTCAACGATAATCAGGGAGCCCAAAAATTGGCCGAAAACCCTATCTTTCATAGTCGAACGAAGCACATAGACATAAGACATCATTTCATTCGAACAGTGGTTCAAGAAAAAAGACTAAACTTAAAATACCTACCAACGGATGAAATGATAGCTGACGTGCTCACGAAGCCTTTGAACAGCTATAAACATGACAACTGTGTAAGACATTTATTAAAATGATTTTCTTTCTTTGTATTTCTATTTTGAATGTTGGTGCATTTCACGATGTAAATGAAGTGTATATAAAATCCTGTGTTAAAGTCACAGAAGCGTGTGGTAAAGGCACGAAATGTGTATAAAATCCTGTGTTAAAGTCACAGAAGCGTGTGGTAAAGGCACGAAGTGTATATAAAATCCTGTGATAAAGTCACAGAAGCGTGTGGTAAAGGCACGAAATGTATATAAAGTCCTGTGGTAAAGTCACAGAAGCGTGTGGTAAAGGCACGAAATGTATATAAAATCCTGTGTTAAAGTCACAGAAGCGTGTGGTAAAGGCACGAAATGTATATAAAATCCTGTGTTAAAGTCACAGAAGCGTGTGGTAAAGGCACGAAATGTATATAAAATCCTGTGTTAAAGTCACAGAAGCGTGTGGTAAAGGCACGAAATGTATATAAAATCCTGTGTTAAAGTCACAGAAGCGTGTGGTAAAGGCACGAAATGTGTATAAAATCCTGTGTTAAAGTCACAGAAGCGTGTGGTAAAGGCACGAAGTGTATATAAAATCCTGTGATAAAGTCACAGAAGCGTGTGGTAAAGGCACGAAATGTATATAAAGTCCTGTGGTAAAGTCACAGAAGCGTGTGGTAAAGGCACGAAATGTATATAAAATCCTGTGTTAAAGTCACAGAAGCGTGTGGTAAAGGCACGAAATGTATATAAAATCCTGTGTTAAAGTCACAGAAGCGTGTGGTAAAGGCACGAAATGTATATAAAATCCTGTGTTAAAGTCACAGAAGCGTGTGGTAAAGGCACGAAGTGTATATAAAATCCTGTGTTAAAGTCACAGAAGCGTGTGGTAAAGGCACGAAATGTGTATAAAATCCTGTGTTAAAGTCACAGAAGCGTGTGGTAAAGGCACGAAGTGTATATAAAATCCTGTGATAAAGTCACAGAAGCGTGTGGTAAAGGCACGAAATGTATATAAAGTCCTGTGGTAAAGTCACAGAAGCGTGTGGTAAAGGCACGAAATGTATATAAAATCCTGTGGTAAAGTCACAGAAGCGTGTGGTAAAGGCACGAAATGTAAATACAGTATATTATCCTGTGTGGTAAAAGCACAGAAGCGTGTGGTAAAGGCACGGTGTAAAAAGCATATGCAATTTGTGTGGTAAAGGCACGATGAACGATTTTTTTTTTTGGTAAGAGCACAATGACGTGCAATATATTCATTATAGTCAGAATCAATTATTTTTTCTTGTATATTGTTTTAATATAAAAATCAAGAGAGGGTGTTGGAAATTGTGATTTTCATATTAAATGCTGTGAAGCAAACTAATTCCTTATATTAGACTGAGTTTGTTAGCTCACTATCTCCCCTATATTTTTGTTCTCACGCCTACAGCATCTTGAGACACTTGAGCTGATTTTTACGACTTGCAGCTGAGGCTAGAGTTCACCGAGTGGACCGAAGCCAAAATCATCCCCCTTGTCCTTTTTCAGTCTGCCTTGAACATCGTTACCGATATCACCCGTGATTGACCAAATAAAAAAGTATTAGTTCTCTCTTGCCAATCTTGTGTTATTATTTGTTTTCATTATTATTATTATTTATCATAACCTTATATTTTCAACAGAGACTTGGAGAGGGTTCTGACTCCTAACTCTATATGCCATCACCCTACCATCGCATCGCCCTCACAGCATATAACCAACACCCGCACTATGACCAGTGGCGGCTCGTGAAATGCAATATATCGATGTCCGCTCCATTAAAAACTATAGAAAAGTATCGATTTTTCGGGGGTTCAATTGCATCCCCTGATAATCGATACTTTTCTATAGTTTTAAATGGGGTAGCCATAGGTATATCGAATTTCACGAGCCGCCACTGACTATGACCTTGACACGGGTCAATCAACGATATTATCGCCCTCACAGCATATAACCACCACCCGCACTATGACCAGTGGCGGCTCGTGAAATGCAATATATCGATGTCCGCTCCATTAAAAACTATAGAAAAGTATCGATTTTTCGGGGGTTCAATTGCATCCCCTGATAATCGATACTTTTCAATAGTTTTAAATGGGGTAGCCATCGATGTATCGAATTTCACGAGCCGCCACTGACTATGACCTTGACACGGGTCAATCAACGATATTAACGAGAGATATAACCAAAAACGGGCTTTCTGCACTAAAAAAAAAAAAAAAAAAAAAAAAAAAAAAAAAAAAAAAAAAAAAAATCCCTAAATAGGCAAGTTAATTAAATGACATAAAGGGGCTCTTGCAAACTTTTATTGCAGTGAGCAAATGAATAATCCAATCTGAAATGAAAACCGCAGCGAAAATCACGAATTTCTAAGAAGGTCTCAAATTCAGTGATAAACTCAAACAACTGCTATAACGGCAAGATGGTAATGGCGATTCAACGCAGGTATATCATGGGAGATTCCTGTTTACCTATTATGTCACTTTCTCTTCAGAGACACAGAGTTACGTTTCAATTTAGATAGGAATCCCCCATGATACCTGCGTTAAACCGCCACTATGCCCGATTCTGAGAGTGAATTTTGTGATTTTTTAGTGTAGTCATCGTCATCTTTACTTATATGCAAGAATCAACTCTTCAATCCCCTGTAGCAAAAGTTTGCAAGAGCCCCATTTCAGACCTCAGAAAGAGTTTGACCTCAAAAGTGAACCTCAAGAGACGCATCTTTTGACGCAAAGTTCACATCAATATACCTCTTTTTGTTCAAAAGTTATGGGGCATTAAAGGTTTTGACTTTGACCCCCTGCCTCCCCCCCCGCTCGCAGTTGACCAAATTAAAAAAACTGCACATATTCTGAAAGATGACACTTAGTTCCATCATTCACCTGAAAGTTTCATCCATTTCTGAGGGGGGGGGGGGGGTACTCCTGATGGTAGCTGGATGGACCCCTTTTTCAGACCAGTGGCAATTAAGTATAATAGAACTTTGTTTCTAAAGTCACTCTTCTTAGAAAACTTCGACCAAAGCCCCTGGGTAAAAACAGAGAAGAATGAGTTATAATATTTTATTATTTTTATTTCCAGACGAACGAGGTTTTTGATTTTAAGGTCAAAACTGCGAAACTAGGCAACTATGCTTGATAATCTGGTTCATCACGAAAATTAAATGGGTCATAAATTATGATTTGAAAGATTAAACTCAGAGACGCTCTAGATGTTACGACATAGGTTCCAATCTCGAGAAAGAGCTCAAAACAGTGTTGCCAGTTTCCCCCCATCAAATGAAAATGAATAATATACGTTTTCCATTTAAAAGCGCAATAAGACCCCAGCTTTCAGAAACCGGAAAAATAAAGAATCCAAATAAAAATGGCAACGCTGCGAGAGAGTCGGCCTATAGACAATGGCCCGCCACTTGCCATTAAAATAGAATTACGTGCTAAAGCGTTCATGTGCAATTTATTTTTAATTTAAAGCGAGATTTTGTTTGTTTTGCGAAATTTGTCAACGCCGCGCTGAGTTTTTTTTTTTTTTTTTTTTTTTTTTTTTTTTCCCGTGCGGTCAAAACTCACACTCTAGACAAGCGTCAGACATATACTGCAGACAAAATAGCCGCAGCCAAGAATTCCTCTTTCTCTCTCTTTCCCCATTTAAACGCATGTGTTAGAAAAGGACAGAAATAGGGGCTGAAGTCACGTGACTGTCCCTGTCTCTATCCTTTTCTAACACATGCGTTTAAATGGGGAAAGAGAGACAAAGAGGAATTCCCGGCTACGATTCTGGACCAGACAACCACGTGATGAGATAAGCGGTCATGATTACGATTGGACGTCATGGTGTGAGCAGGTGACGTCAGATCACGTGACCGATGAATTAATCTGGGGCCCATATTAAAGATTACTGATGCCCGTTTCAGTTTAGAAGCCGTGTCGACGCCTGTAATCTATGGATTTTCCGAATCTCACTCTCATGTTTCTAACAAGCTTTCAACACCAGTAATAATAAGAATCATGAACTTAGGAAAGTCACAAAATTGAGCGTAAAATATCGAAAACGATGATTTTGAAAGTCTTTTTTTCACTGATTTATTTATTTATTTATTTATTTATTTATTTATTTATTTTTTTATTTTTTTATTTATTTTTTTTTTTTTTTTTTTTTTTTTTTTTTTTTTTTATTATTTTTTTTTTTATCTATTTTTATTTCGATCTAAGACTAGCCGTGTCTCACACTAATGGGGCTGTTGCACACTTTTGCTAAAAACGATAAAACAGTCGATTCTGGTGTAAAAACTTCCAAAAATGACGATGGCAGCACTAAAAAAACTTCTGTAATCCAGACCTAAAGTCAATAAACGCTTATAATTGCGCGGGCGTGATGGTGGATGAGGGCAGTAATGATAGGAGATTCCTATCTGAATTCCGTCACTCTCTCTATGCTGACAAGGATGATTCACAGAGTAATCAGTCATCAGAGTAGTGATCCACATCCGATGAATGGTACGGTGACATCTAGTCACACCGGTGTCGAATGAAAGTCGTCTATTATTGGTCACTTCTTGATGGAGTTACAGTATTGTTAGATGGGAATCTCCCATTATTACCGCCCTGAGCCAACATTACGCTCGCGCAAATAAAAGCGTTTATTGAGTTTAGGAGTGGATTTTGGAAGTTTTTACATCAGAATTGACTATTAAATCGCTTATAACAAAAATGTGCAACACCCCCATTATTATCTGAATTATTTCATAAAAACAAGTTACAGAAATCAAACTATTGTTCCTCACCATTTTTGTTTTATTTTTATTTTATTTTTATTTTTATTTATTTTTCATTGATAAACGTGGATGTCACTATGTATCACCGATACGATAAATCCAAAATTGTGTACTTAGACTAGTAAGTAAGTCTGAAGTTTGTATGTACGAATCTGTTAAATTGTGAAATAGTACCAAAAAAAAAAAAAAAAAAAAAAAAAAAAAAAAAAAACAGAATTGACTATTAAATCGCTTATAACAAAAGTGCGCAACAGCCCCATTATGTCCGAAAATTCCAAGTTTTAAGCCACTATTCGTCTATGAGCAACAAAGTAGACTGATCGCGTGACGAAGACAATAATTCAGGAATCGCAGAACGACACAGAGCGGCTTGGGGTTATTTTTAAGCAAAAAGACACGGCTTATGTTTGCCCCTTTTCTTGGTGGATGCAAGACGACTGCGAGAAATTTCAGACATAATCGGCAATTTCGAGTCGTGTTTAACATTCATCTGCTCCGCTTGCAGGTCTCGAGGGAGTGTTGACTGTTGAACCATTCGAAATTAACACCGAGGTGATGGATGTTGGAACCGCGGTGCGGTGCGTGAGGCGAGGACCGCGCGTAGAGATTCGGGATCTTTTATTGGTATTCGGTTGGTACAACAATAATTTTAAGCGTTTCCCGTTGAACGTCCCTGTCACTCCTCCTTCAGACTCTTAAGACAGAAACATCTTTCATGACTGCTCCATCGGATTTGATTTGAGCTGTTTCAGTACAAAGGCACTGATTGAATAACTTGCTGAATGGTTTTCGAATGTTTACACCCTCAAAGAAGATCATTTTAAACGTATGGAAAAGGTCGAACTCTTGGAGGTGCACCGTACACTCCTTCAAATCGATATTTTGCATGCGTTTGAATGGGCAAATATAGCGTTGCTGGATTCCATGCTGATGGACATTGGCAACCACCTCCTCAATGCTCAATGGGGCTCTTGCGAACTTTTGCTGTGAGCAAACGTATAATCCAATCTGATGTAAAAACCAGCCTAAATCAGGAAAATCACACTTAAAAATTCGAAAAACAACACAAAACTCACAAAACTAGCACATCGGCAAGATCGTAATGGCAGTTCAACGCAAGTATACCACGGGAGATTTTTGTCAAATAAGTCACTTTCTCTATACAGAAACACAGAGATATATGTCTAAATTTAGAAAAGAATCTCCCATTATACCTGTTGATGAGAACCGCCGCCAGGTGGCAACATCATCCCATTGACTCTCTCTTCCCGTTACCACGGATTAAATAAGAACATCAATTATTCGTTAAGTAATGAAAAAGAGACATCTCCCAGGCCTAGAAAACTGTATTGACTCCTATTCCTGTCAATGGGTCTGTTGCAAACTTTTGCTACAACGATAAAGAGTGTTTCATCGTATGTAAAATCGCCCGATAAATCCATTGGTGACATCAGAAAGTCATGAAATGCGATAATAACATCACAAGAGACGTTTAATGAAATCCAAGATGGCAGTAAAATATCGAGCAATCTATATGCATGCACCTTTAACTATCCAAGGATTGCCAACGTTGACAACCTCATAGCTTCAGAGGTTATGTGTTTATTTACGCTGTGATTGGGTGTGATCGATATTGTGAGGTTGGCTATCCTTGGATGTTCGTGGTGCATGCATAGAGGTTGGTCAATATTTTACCGCCATCTTGGATTTCATTAAACGTCTCTCGTGAGTTTTATACTGCATTTTACGACTTTCTGATGCCACCAATGGACTTTTCACGCGATTTTACACGAGATTGAACACTCTATAGCGCTGTAGCAAAAGTTTGCAACAGACCCATTCCTGTTAATCACATCCCGATCCTGGTTTATCCAAGCCATGCTTTTCTGAGTAAACAAGTAATAATCATTTATTCTCCTTTTTATCTTTCTTGTTATTGGCAGCATTCCTACTTTTATTAACAATACCTGCATCTCTCCGGCACTAAGCCCGATTCTGAGAGTGAATTTCGAGATTTTTTAGCGTGCTCATCGTCATTTATGCAGGTTTTTACGCAAGAATCAAATCTTCAATCCCATGTAGCAAAAGTTTGCGAGAGCCCCATTACGCAGCTCACGTTATCAAAAGCCTCCAAGCCTTAACCCTTTATGGACCAAGCAGTGGCAGCTCGTGAAATTTGGCAACAGTGTCCTCCTCGCATTTAACCAATGTAAAAGAATCGATTCTCCCGGAGGCTGTCAGCCTCCTCAAGAATCGATTCTTTTGCCTAAGTTTAAATGGAAAAATTGCATGGTTGCCAAATCGCACGAGCCGCCACTGGGACCAAGCCCGAGTATACTCGTTTTTCTCCTCTAGTCTATTTCATATTTGTTCAATATTCATTCCGAATAAACGCACTCCCCTTTGAAAACACTAACAAGATAAGGTTAGTTCGAGCGCCTTCAAATCGCCGTATAGGCAATTGCAATCCACCCGAGTATGAACAATTAACTACCTTCCCTGCAACAACGAAAGAGTGGCTTTCTTTCGAACTAACCTGGTCTTTAAATGAGGTTAAAGGCCCTAGGTCTATCAACGTTAACGCGCAGCCTTCGCCCCTATCATTGCGCGCGTGTTCGACTGTTGTTCGCCTGTTCCTCTCGTTCAGTCCCCTGTAACCGCTTACCGCATGTTGGTGTCCCTCTGTCCCTCCAGCACCCGCAACCTCGCTTGCTTGGTTCAGTTCGGTTCGTTCCGAAATTTATTCCGAGTCTCATTTCCTTGTCGCGCTGTCACTATCGATTCAAATTCAAATTTCTCTCCGTCCAAAGCTCGTAGCCGCGACTATGACGACGAGTCAACGCCACCCCCTCCGCTCCGGTCGGATATAATTTCGGGAAAACAGAGGGTCCGGGGAGGGGTGGGGGGATAGGGATAGATGGACGGAAAGCTGTGAGGGGGGAGGGGTTCCGCAAGAGTCAAAACACGCTCCGCTTCCGCCGTGCAGCGCGACGCCTATACTATTATATACTATATAGTAATGTAGTATATAGTCGCCGCCCGTGCCACGACTTGAATAGCCCCCCCCCCACTCCCCCCCGACAACCATCCCAAAGACCGGTGAACTCGGAAATAGGTGTCACAGTCGCGTCCCCTGTCCCGCGAGAGGGGGGAGGGGGAGGGGGCGGGGGGATGATCTAGCCAGGTCTCTGCGGGAATTGAAACGGCTTAATTAGTGTCGTATGCCCCCACGATCTCGCTTCTCTTGATTTGACCCCCCGGGAATTTACGGTCTCGTCACTCCCCCCCCCTTTCACCCCCCATTTCCCCCTTCTCGTAATACTCGTACCTCTCTGTTTTAATTATCTGCTGAACCCCCCCCCCCCCCCCCAACCATCCCCCTACCATGTCACATACCTTATGGCCTATCACACTGTTTGTGTCTTCCGATAGGAGCGTTTAAATGTAGATCCTGACGATCGACGGTGCTTACTTGGGATCTTATGATCGTGATGAGTGACGCACAGTCGGTCGATTTAGACTTAATTGCGGACAAAATTACTGTATCAAGTTTTTGTGTGGTTGCTTTTTGTTTTGTTTTAGACTGGACTGAATTGATTTTGGTTGGAGCTGAAAGCTCATAATGGTTCTGTTGCAAACTTTTGCTGCAGCGCTATAGAATGATCAATCTTACGTAAAATCGCGTGAAAAGTCCATTGGTGATGTCAGAAAGTCACAAAATGCAGTATTTAAACTCAGAAGAGTCATTTAACTGAAACCCAAGATGGCGGTAAAATATCGAGCAACCTATGTATGCAAGCACCGTGAACATCCATGATGGCCAACATTAACAACCTCACAGCATCGGAGGTTATGAGTTTGTTTGGGTTGTGATTGATTGTGATCGATCTTTGTTGTTTTTGAGGTTAGCGCTGTAGCAAACGTTTGCAACAGACCCATTCTGTCTCATTCACTCTAAAAACTTAATTTTTCTGCTCTCGAATATGTTATCTTTTCATTGGGTTTCGAATTATTATCTGAATTATCTCATAAAAACAAGTTACAGTGATTACTCTGGTTTCACTCTATTGTGCGATGCCACAATTTTACTCGTGCAAAGTCAACGAACTGAAGAATGTTAGTTTACTCCTGAGATTTCGGTTTTAGGTAGGCAACCTGCAATACACTCACTTCACAGTGACTTTAATCAATGCAGATGGCCTACCTGAGTCGAAATATAAGGAGTTGACTGATATTCTTCATTATTACCAACTGGACACGCGAAAAACTGTCTCTTCGCAAATTAAACAGAGTATTATCTATGAATCGATTCCGTAAAAAAAATACAAAATATAGATATTCGAAACTTAATGATGAAAATATAACCTAGAATGGGCAGAGGCAGCAAGTTAACCCTTTCATACCTGAAATTATTGTTGTTCAGAAACGGATTTTTGACCAACATAGCTACTCCAAGTTGGTTGTCATGGACATGCATGAGTGCCTGAGATGCAAAAATTATGAAAACCCTTGAGGGCGATTGACTCCATTATCCAAGCTGAATCGATAGTGGGGTCACAAGGCAGGTTTCGATGACATCACCTTTTTGCCCATGTGTTCCAGATTCATGAGTTGTTATGCATGAGAGAAAGAGCCTCAGGTGCAAAAGATACGAAAACCCTTGAGGGCGATCGACTCCATTTGCCAAGCTGAAGCGATAGAGGGGTCACAAAGGGGGTTTTGATGACATCACCTTTTTGCCCATGTGTTCCAGATTCATGAGTTGTTATGCATGAGTGAAAGAGCCTCAGGTGCAAAAGATACGAAAACCCTTGAGGGCGATCGACTCCATTCGCCAAGCTGAAGCGATAGAGGGGTCACAAAGGGGGTTTTGATGACATCACCTTTTTGCCCATGTGTTCCAGATTCATGAGTTGTTATGCATGAGTGAAAGAGCCTCAGGTGCAAAAGATACGAAAACCCTTGAGGGCGATCGACTCCATTCGCCAAGCTGAAGCGATAGAGGGGTCACAAAGGGGGTTTTGATGACATCACCTTTTTGCCCATGTGTTCCAGATTCATGAGTTGTTATGCATGAGTGAAAGAGCCTCAGGTGCAAAAGATACGAAAACCCTTGAGGGCGATCGACTCCATTCGCCAAGCTGAAGCGATAGGGGGGCACAAGCGAAGTTTTGAAGACATCACATTTTTGCACATTATATATGAGTCATGAGTTGACTCTCGTATGAGCGATTCATAAAATGGGAGATTCCCTTCTAATGACAGCATCGTATTATGAGAATAGAGGCTCATCTGTGGCTCATCTTAGAACAAGGGCGTAGCAAGGGGTAGGAGCTACACTGCTACGCCACTGTCTTAAAAAGCTGCAATGTGATGGGACGGGGGGATAGTGACCCGATTATTAGCGTCATTAGACCATTACCTTGGATTTCTTTCAAAATGTATTGTAGGATTATGAAAATATGGGAGGATTTTGAGACTTTCCGATACTTTCAATGAGATTTTACTTGGTTCTAGCGTTCAATTCAAAATAGCAAAACATTCACGAATCTTCCTGATTCAGCGTGCAACTTGGGGGGGGGGGGGGGGGGGGCGTTGCATTTAAACCGTGGAAAAAGTCGAATTCGAGAATGTGTGCGGGAGCATACCAAACTTTTCGATTTTTTTTCAAGGGTTTAAATTTTAAACCTTTGAAAAAAATCGAAAAATTCAAACTTTAAATGAATATTGCCGGATACCTCTAAGCAGCTGGACAGCTCTGTAGCTCTACTAAAGATCAGCAGGATAGACAGATCGCGTGTTTCGGTCGCTTTTGGCAGTTGCGCAAGTTCGTTTTCTTCTTTCTTTTTCACTCTTCGACGTTTGCTCGGAAGGAAAAAAAAGAAAAGACGATGAGAAGAGCAAATTAAGCCATGAAAAGATTCACGTGCTCAGGGTTCGAACCCCGGTCCTCGCGTGGCAAGAGGTCAGAGATTTTCGACCATTCCGAGAGAAGGGAAGATTGTTTATTAATCACGATCTTCCTCACGAACGAAAGGAGCCAGAATTTATGAAAAGGAAACACACACTTACACACTATCGCCCTCACGCACACAAATAGGTATATTGTAAATATAAAAACAACAGGGTGGCCTGAAAAGACTGTGTCACTTGATCATTTGAACTCTAGCTTCAGAAGCTTTTGATTTGAATCAGAATTCAAAGCAAAACCAAAAAAGTCGAATGACTCATTAAAGATGTTAGAAAAGCAAATTGTAAGTAGATCTTATTGGTTCAATTGGAGCAATAATTGCAATTATCTTGCAATTATTGCAAGGATCTGAATTTCTAGCCGCCATGCGCCACATGCCGAATAACTCCTTTTACAATGTTCACTCGCTCGAATTAAGTGAGTAGTTAAATCTTCCTACACTGAAGTACTGATTTTGCATACACGGTGGATTGAAGGCACTCGAGGACACGTTATAGTTTTCAAATATGATCGATATAAAGCTGCAACTATTGTGACTATGAAATATAGTTGAGACAGATCCAGTCACAGAAACGAATATACTCGGGCGTGGTTTTGAATGGGTTAACCCTTTCAGTACCGCATTATCAAAAAGTAGTTTCACAAATCTCAGACCTTTACTAGTGAATCGAATTACTTTTTCTCATATAATTTCATGTGCGTGTCAATATTTTCACTGGCGGATCCAGGATTTTATCCATCTCTGTATTTCCCATTATAACGCGTATGTTGGAAAAGGATAGATCAAGGACAGTCAAGTGAATTTCGCCCCCTCTTCTATCCTTTTCTAACTCATGCATTCTAATGAGAAAAGAGAGAGAAGGACAATTTCATGGATCTGCTGGTGATTCTTTTTGAAGTTTCTAAGAATCCATGTTAACAAATGTCCTATACCTATTGGGGACTATACAGCAAAAGGATTAAGTAGAGTTCGTCTCTGATTGACCAAATTATGGCAGAAACATCCTCTAATGCGGCAGTTGCAAAGGTCTGAATTGTTGTGTTTTTTATAAAGAAAGTGAAAGTACTTGATGAGCTGAGAACAAAGATGCCTTTGGTTTCTAATTAAGTCCCATTGTTCCGGAGATGGGATTTTGGCCCAAAATACATTGTTTTAAATGGGAATTCCGCGTAGTGACGTCACTACGCGCACGATTTTTGACAACTTAACATGTGTGTATCTCCAAAACCGGGACACTTAGGAAAAAACCGAAGGCACAATTGTTCTCAGCTCATCAAGTATACTATCTTTTTCTTTTAAAGAAAAACAAAACATTTTAGACCCTTGCAACTGCCCCATTAGCCCAAGTGGGGCCGGAGCCCTTATCTTGACTTCATTTTAGAACCTCATATTTATTATTTAAACAGCTCACAATCAGTATAGCTCTGGGAACACCCTGTACAAACACAGACACGCACGCGAGAAAAACCGTGGGGTCTCGGTTATGACGAACAAATTCGCTGCTGACGTCGGCTACGCGACCATCCCAACTTATTGGGGGGGGGGGGGGGGCTTAGGTCCCGTGTGCACGACTCCAGTGGGAACGCGCGGGCCCCACACGCTCGTTGACGGTTCTGATCTCGCGCGGTGGGCCCTAAATCCATCAGCACGCTCAGCAGCGGGTCCCGAATCCATGATCAGCGCGATTCTAACGATGATGGAAATACAATGTTGTCAAATTAGTCACAGGCTCTGGAAATTTATTCAAAATTTATATAACATTTCTCAATGCGCAAGGCAACGAGATATGACCATAGAAGGACGACGCTATGTTGTCATATAAGTCCTATCCCAGAGTGGAACCAAGCATAGACGAAATGTTTGTTTGCCTCTAATGCAGTAACAATAAAATAATTAAATCTATAAATTACAAATAATCTAATTATAAATTAAATTTGTAAGTCAAAAATGGAAATAATGGCCGGGCTCTCAAAACATCCCCTCTGCTCTTCCTGGTCACCGCCAATTTTATTTTAAATGGAAAAACAGACTAACGAGCAGACCTGTCTTTTGCGGTAAGCTTCTAATAGCTGCAGACAAGGCGCAGGGCTCTCCAAACCTCCCCTCTGCTCTTCCTGGTCACCGCCAATTAGATTTTAAATGGAAAAACAGACTAACGAGCAGACCTGTCTTTTGCTGTAAGCTTTTAATAGCTGCAGACAAGGCGCAGGGCTCTCAAAACGTCCCCTCTGCTCTTCCGCGAAGGCCCTTTATGATTATAGCTCGTTGAAGGGGACCTTAATGAGCAGGCGAACGAATATATTTTGAGGTCTATTATCTCAAGAGCTCATCCATCCCTTCATTTAAAAAAAAAAAAAAAAAAAAAAAAAAAAAAAAAAAAAAAAAAAATACAGAATTAAAAAGAAACAGAAAACAAAACAAAAATTCAAGCGAGCTATTGGCTTCAGATCAATCGCTATCAACTGCCCGAAGAATGAAAGGTACAGTTTTTGTAAAAAGCAGAAAAAAGATAAAGATTTTTCATATAAATTATGCATGAATTTCTTCAGTTTGAGACATTAAATGAAAATCATTTTCTTTTTTCCCATAAAATCCAGGCGGGTGAATGAATGATTAGGATTCTTAAGATTTGCGAAGAGGTACCTGGTACCCATTATTCTAAGAATAAACGCGATAAACGTTTCTCTGACTATTTCAGGCGACTCCTTCCATGGATCGACAATTTCTTCAAATCCAGGAAATTTTCAAGGCGGTTCTCCACCTTATACAATTCCAAGTACTTCGGAACTGGCTAGGCACGAATGGGTCTGTTGCTTTTTGCTATAAATAGTGATTCGTTTGTAAAATAAAGCTCTTGCAAGGCTTTCCTGGAGGCAAATGGCCTATCAATAATTCTGATGTAAAATGCTGCGAAAATACCGCTGAGGCCATTGAAAAGGTCTGAAACTCACTCCTCTCAGAAAAAAACGTAGCTCAAAGTTCGAATGGACCACCCGAAACTCCTAGACTATATTCTAAGTATAGTGTATAAATTGATTTTTACGCCTAACGACGGTGTGTCCGGCTGTTATGAGCGTAAAACTATGTTTTCTCATCATAAGATACCTCTTTTTCACCCCTTCCGCGGTCATTTGCATATATTTAGACCCGCTGATTTCAAATTCGGCCTTAGTTTTTACTAAAAACTCATACTTTTTCCAGAATTTCGAATTTTTTGCTAAGAAGACGTAATTTCGAATAGACGTAGAATGTAGGCCAGTTTAATGAAAACTGATAGCATATTTGAAATCAGCGTCTCAAAATATACATAAGACAGCGATGATGAAGTGAAATTATAGGCGTAGAATTATTCTGAAACACTAAAAATTAATAAAATCAACACTGATGGATGGTGAATATAGCGGACACATTATGTCGTTTTTGATGCTTACTGCTGGTAAAAAGTTCTTAAATTTGTAGCCACCCTGTCAATTTTTTTCATTAAATTTCATTTCATTTAAATTTCAAAAAAGTAATTAATTCATTAAAAATAATTATTTGTTTTTAATTTAATTTATTTTTTTTTTTTTTTTTTTTTTTTTTTTTTTTTTTTTTTAACGGAGAGTTTGCAGCGTTGACAAAGAGTGCGCTTCGTCATACTTTCCGAAATACGTGCTCAGTTATTAAGTTTCAGTCATCGGTATTTAATAATCGGTGTTACTTTTATGCTATTAAATGTCAAATAAATAATTCCGCAGATCGAACACTGCAAACGCGGGTTTCATTTCGTCTGTTATTATAAGATCGAGGGCAAGATGGGTACGAGGCAGGTCTGCCAATGTTCATAAAATTATACGCATTTTCCCACATATTCAATGTAAAATTTTTGAATTTCCCGCCGTAATTGGCAACATTGGTAAAGAGGGCGTCGCGGCGGTACCTTTATTCAATCGACCGATGAGCGCCCACCGGAAGAAGTAGAGATAAAACATCGGGAGTGCTCGTTCCAGGAAATCGGCAGTGCGGTTACAGTATGATTTCTCTCGAAGAGCAAACCTAATCTTTCGTGAGCCCATCTTAAGAGCGCCTCGGGCCAAGAGCTAGGGAGGAGTCTCCTTACGAACTGGATCAAAGTCTTGGATGACTGGAACAAGGCTAAAGGCTGCGTTGCCAAGCCTTACAACGGTATCATCGCCAAAATTTAGTTCATTTTTTAAATCAAATATTCTGAAATCTTTCCGAAAAAAAAAAAAAAAAAATCAAGATTGTAAATAAACTGTAGGGAATACTTCCTCACATCAAATAATTCTAGGGGAGACCCCCAGACCTTCCCCTCCCCTTTGATATTTATACCCAAATTCGAAGATCCATTTTTGAAATATTTAAATTTTTCCTTTCTTGACCCATTTTCCCATGGATTATGATGGAAAGCAGTTTTCATCTAAAACTAACCTAAAAATTAAACTTTCAAAAAAACGAAAAAAAAAAAAATCCTCTATGGAATGTCGAAAGCAACTTCTCTGCAAAATTCAGAGACAAGTAGAGACGGAGCACTACGCTAAAATACAAAGGGGAGAATTTGAGGCACATTGAATTTTCGGGAATTCAACAAAATAACAAGTAAAACAACAGTCAACACCTTTTGATGTCGACAGGGGGGATAGGCTGGGAAGTGTAAAGGAGGGTGCTCAACATTCAACACCCTGAAAACAAAAACAAAAAACAAAAACAAAAACAAAAACAAAAAACGGAGAGAGAACTAACTACGAAATATTAAGAGAAGACGGGTAAAAAAAAAAAAATGAAATCATCAATGACCTATTTAACATTTTTCGTTGAACCAAAAATGAGTGAGAAAAGTACTAAAAAAAAAAAAAAAAAACAAAAAAAAAAAAACAAAAAAAAAAAAAAAAAAAAACAAAAACAAAAAAAAAACAAACAAACAAACAAAAAACCGGAGAGAACTAACAACGCAATATAGAGAGAATTACCCCAAAAAAAACAAACAATCATATCATCAATGACATTCATTTATAGCTGAACCGAAAAAGTGTGACAAAAATACTAAAAAAAAAAAAAAAAAAACCCCAAAAAACAAGACAAACGAAAAAA